>KV722647.1:0-25470 GCA_001687445.1 Obba rivulosa | reverse complement strand
CTGATTCTCCTTATCTCTATTTTTGTTTCGGTGATCTTGCTTTGCAGTTACGCAGGCTTGACAGGTTGTGCCCCGCTCGTTCCCACCAGGGTTGTTCCGAACCTTGAGCAGAAACTCGGCCATGTGTTTCATCCGGCGGCAGCGCGCACAGGCCCGAGTCGCCTCGCCAACATCTTCAGACATAAATAGCTATAAAAAGCAAGCAGGTAACGGCTATCGGGAGCAGTAGATATGACGCTGACAGCCGTCGGAAGCCGCGGGGGAAACTCTCAAAGTCCATGCGTCACGTGAATTTATTATCTCAGCATTCCACGTGACGTGCGTCGCAACGCGTGGTGGGTGAATTGCATTCAGTCGTTCGACTACCCCTCCGTCTCCTCGCCCGCGCGGCCACCTCCTGCCCGGTGCACTCTCCTGCGCGCACTCTGTGTGTACCCTCTCCTACTCGGTGCCCTGTGCTGCTCAGCACCTCCCGCCCATCTCAGCCGCCCATGGAAGCTCATCAATTGTACGCAACATTCTGCTTCCCTAACCTTCGAAAGGTCGCTCGTGCAGGTCTGTTGCAGCTCTCCTAAGAGTTCAACGATTTCTCCCTGGCGCCGCCATGCAAGCCGGACCACTCTACGCAGTGAGCTGCCTGTGCTTGCGCTGAACAACAGTGGTCGTGACCGTGGCCGAGACGAACTGCACATTGTCGTCAATCGCAAGATTATCTCACCTAATTGTCGATACAGGTATTACTGTACACTGTGGACAATTACTTTGAGTTTTGTTTGGAACGATGCTGGATAACAAATTTCAGCTAGTAAGAACGGTGGAAGTCGTCCCTCAAGCGCGATATGTATATTTTCACAATAGCCGAAGAGTACGAGAGAAGTCTTCGCATGTATTGACAAAGGACATGACTTCCATAACATCTGCTGAGAAAAGCAACCATTCACCCTTCAGCTCTCACCTTCGCGAAGACACGCCCCAATTCTTTCAGACTCTCGATGATATCATGGTCTTCACCTGATAGTACGGAGCCTGCCTCGGAGATCCCGAAGGGAGTCACGCTCGGCTGGCATATGGTCCCTTCGGGGGGTAAGGAGCCATCCCTGAAGTAGGCTCTCACATGCTTGACCGTGCACAGCGAAGGGAGTGCAAGAGAGCAATGCTGATAGCGACGCATATTAGAAAATGGCCATTCTCGCGGGAAAGGGTGCGTACCCCAGGGCTATCCTGCACAAGCAATCTAGAGGAGTTCGGCATCAGTGCGATGACAAGCTGTCCGCTCGCGATCGGAGTGATAGGGTCCGCCTGCATAAAAATATGTCGGCACACGCTCTGGATGAATATAGGCACCTTCTCGTCTCACCGTATTGCTCACGACAAGTATCGGGTTCCTCAGAGTATGGTTCCACGGACCATCGAACCTCTCCGGTGGCTGCACAGGCCAGAACTGGCATCCAGCGTCTGGCTCCGTCGTGACGGCCGCAAAGGCGAACGGGGCAACCTTCCTTTCCACATTCAGCAACTTGTCGATGACTTCTTCGGCGCTTGGCGGTGCGAACGGCTTGTTATCGTTGCATGAGACTGCAGAGCGCGCTAGATCATAGAAATAGCTCGGGATGATCTGTAGAGTTGATAAGATAGCGGTGCCGTTGCCCTGCATAGCACTCGCGAAATCGCGCGCGAAATCAGGCCAGCTGAGTGGGGCTTCTAGGTGCTCGAGAATGTATTCTGAGAGGAAGAGGTTTAGTGGCTGAGTGATATCGCAAGTTAGAGATAGACATACGGCGGAGGAGCCCTGACGTCAATATACCCGGTCGTGTTGCATCCGGTACAGGTAGGGGTTCATCGTACAATTTAGCGACAAAGCCTTCAATGCGCTCTACGATAAATGCAGGATCTTCTCCCCTCATGGCTGCGAGAGCACAGATATCGGGTCCAACCTGAAAAGGAGGTCAAGACTCATATGACATAATGTCATGAATCAGCAAACCTTCGAGCATTCCGACGCAAAGATATTGTAGGCATCTTGTGTTGACGACAACCATTGGCCATACCATTGGTAATATGGCTGGTCTAGCTCGAAGCAATGAGCTACATGAGTTCCCCGGCGAGATGTCTCGGCTCACTGGACCATGCTACTGCGTCGGCGATGCCGTCAATAGTCACTCTGCCTACACGATCGGGGAGCCTACCGGAGAGGGTTAAGAAAGAACAAAGATAATAACAGAGCATGCACCTACATGTTAACGAGATACTGTCCAAGAATTGACCCATATGAACCGCCCCAGTAGTTACTATCGGTGATGTCAAGGGGTCAATTGAGAGTCAACAAATATCGCTGAACACAAACATCAGCGCGTCGTCACCCTCCAAAACAGCCGTTATAAAGTCCATGTCCCTGACGACGGTGCTTGTTCCCATGTATCGCAGCTCTTCACCCATAGTCTCGCCACAGATCTCGAACTGCGTCTTCAAGAGCGCATCGGCTTCGCGTTGCAAAGCAATCAGGTGCTCTCTGTTCCCCGGGACCGTTAGATTAGGGCCAACGTCATACCCGCGTTCCAGAACTGTGTGTGACTTGAAGGCCAGATAGTCTGCTTGGCTCGGGAAGCATTGCGTTCGCGGCCTGACACATTTGTACCGGTCAATATCAGACGCGGTTGAGACCAACACAGAAATAGTACTGTGTTTCGCCGATACCCCTGGGATCAAATCCGATAACATCGTATTCCGGCCCGATCTACACATCATATTAGCAAATAGTCTCAACCGAGAGGTATACGAGCCGGACAAGTTGCTGCAGAGTGTGCCCACTGATTGTTGCCAATCGCTTCCCGGGCCCTCCGGGACCACCAGGGTTCACTAAGACAATCCCTTTGCGCGGCCCGCTGGTGGCATTATATCTACCAAGGGCTATCTTCGCGACACCCGCGCTGGAGTTGAAGTAATCTAGGGGCACTCTGTGTGATGACAGACAGTCCACTTCAAGACTTTCACTACGCTAACTGGGAAACTCACAAGATAGATCCACACTCCGCTCTCGGCAGGTCATACTCTCCAGTACACTTCGCCCAAACGACTTCGCCGATGTCAAGGTGAACGTATGCTGGAGAAGTCGAAGGCTGATTGCATGGGCCGAACGGAGATTGGGGGAGCCCGTTCCAGAAGACCAAGAGAACGATACCCAGGAGGATGATGATAACTTGACGCCTCTGCAAAACCCACCAATGCTCGGAGCTGAGAAGAGCTCCCGCGGGGACAACCTCCTTATCCGCCTTTCCTGCCTCGTCCTGCCACTTCAACGATGGCGTCTCGACCTTTCCGGGACTCCCAGTATTTATCTTGCTCGAGTGTAGTCCAGGATCCATTGATCATGAGAGGGCGAGATGAGCTTCGCACGGACCCACGAATCTTGTGGGTTCATATGCTTCGTCCTGTGATGGGCGCCAGAGGTTCTATGAACATCACAGGTGTAGTTAACGGAGCCGACGTAGCCGCAGCATCTTTGACAGTCCATGGCAACCCTGAGGCTCCTGCGAGAGATCACACAACTTTTTCAAGCTCGAGAGAACGCGACTACAACATAACTTTCGAACATCCCAGTATCAGCAGAGTACTGGCGCCACGTGCCAAAAATGCGCCAGCGGCAAGCGGCAACAGATTGGTCCGGTTGCGTCTGCGTACGATGGGACCGTAGGCACAGGTGCATTCTTCCTTGGATCGATTCGATTTATTATTGCTACCATCACTCAATAGCGCAGGTTCTTAACAGTCACAAATGCGCGCTCCAGCTCTCTCAACTTGTCCAACATCTCCTGATCGCTGTCCGAGAGCGCCAGACGTCTTCCCGGGACCTCAAACGGCGCAACATCCGGCTTGCACACAGTCCCTTCCGGCGGCAGTGTGCCATCCTTGAAGTACGCCTGCATATACTTTGCAGTGCATAGCGAAGGCATGTTGAGAGAACAATGCTACGTTGAGATGGACGTGAGGAACAGCGATACAACAGTGCGAAAGAACGCACACCGGGACTATCCTGGACGAGCAGCCTGGAAGAATGAGGGAGCAGCGAGTTGACGAGCCTCCCGCTTACAATAGGCGTAATAGGGTCCGCCTTGACATGTCTTTAGCCAGACGATGGGTTGGAGGAGCGTGGAAACTTACCGTGTTGCTCACAATGAGTATACGATTGCTGAGAGTGTGGTTCCAAGGACCATCAAACCGCTCTGGTGGCTCTGCCGACCAGTACTGGCAGCCCGCATCTGGCTCCGCCGTGACCGTCGCGAAAGCGAAGCGGGATACCTCCTTGGTAACGCTTAGAAGCTCATCCACAACGTCCTCGGGCCTCGGAGGGGTGAACGGCATATTGTCGCTGCAAGAGACTGCGGAGCGAGCGAGGTCGTTGAAGTACACAGTAACAAGCTGTGCAGCGTTCAAGAGGGCGGTGCCATTGCCGTGGATGGCATGAGCGAAGTCCTCAGCGACACGCGGCCATTGTGACGGGGCATACAACATCTCTAACAGATGTCCTGGAAAATCATGTTAAGACGCAGCAGGGTGTGGACCATACGATTACGCACTGCGAACAAGACCATAGGTAAGCATGCCGGGTTGGTCCGCACCGGGCACGGCCATTGGTCTGAAGTACAGCCCGTCAATGAAATCCTCTACACGTCTCATAATAACCGCCCCATCTTCACCATCGGCTTCTGCAAGAGCGCAATATTCGGGACCAGCCTGAAATCAACAGAGATGAGACGTGCAGATCCGCACACAAAGCACTCTGGACGTACCTTGGCACACTCGCTCGCGAATGCCCGATATGTGTCTTCCGTTGAGGACAGCCATTCGCGGTACCACTTATAGTACGGCTCGCCTACACATCGGAGTTCAGCATGATGACAGCTAAGAAATTATGTCTCTAACTCGACCATGCTACAGCATCTGCCACGCCATCAATGACTACCCTCCCTATCCGGTCGGGTAACCTGTAGAAGTCGTCATCAGAGGATAAGAAAATCGAAACACGGTAACTTACATGTTCACAAGGTACTGCCCTAAGATCGTACCGTATGAGGCGCCATAGAAGTTACTGAAGCGATCGTAAGCTCCGGAAAGCATTCATTCAATGGGAAACAAACATTAGTGCGTCGTCGCCGCCAAAGGCGGTCGCCATGAAGTCGATATCCCGGACGACAGTGCTAGTCCCCATGTAACGTAGGATATCTCCCATATTCTTCTTGCATATCGCAGATTGAGCTTCCGTCAGCACGTCCAGTTCGCGTTGTGTACGCAGTAGATGCTCCCGGTTCGGGTTGGTCAGGTTCGGACTAACGTCGTAGCCGCGTTCTAGCACCGTGTGAGCCTTGAATTCTATATAATCCTGTGCACTGGGGAAACATTCCGTCTTCGGCCTGAGGCAGTCGTGAGTTCGCTATCAAACCGACCTTACAATTGGACCTACAACGTCTCGGCAATCCCTCGTGGGTCGAAGCCGATAATATCGTAATCTGGCCCAATCTAACACCACCTCAGCGTTTGTAATATTGTCAGGAAAAAGACTGCCGTCACGTACAACTGTCTGTAGAAGTGGTCCCATGAAAGTGGCGGACAACTTCCCGGGCACTCCCGGACCTCCAGGGTTGAAAAAGACAAAACCCTTGCTAGGTACGGTCTTCGCCTTATATTTACCCAATGCTATTTGTGCAACGCCCGCGCTTTGGTTGAAATAGTCAAGAGGGACGCTATGAAGTAGCAGATTGTTCAACCGTGCGGCTCACGAAAATGGGTAGACGTACATGATATATCCGCATTCTGTGCCTGGTGAGTCCAGAGGGCCGGTACAATTCCACCAGTGGACCGTGCCGATATCGGCGACAGTAAAGCTCTCGAATGGTGGGCGTACATCACGCGTGATCGGAGGGTAGCTGTACACAGCACTTCGTCCCCTGCGGATGAACGACGAGGGGCCAAAGCTGACGAGTAGAACAATGCCTAGGAGAAGGATTGCGATGTGACGAACTTGCGTGCTGCTCCGTGGTCGCATGGTTGATACATCTTCGTTGAATTTCACCGCTTCAACGTCGCCAGACTTGCTGTGCGCCTTATCAGGCTCCATGGTGGGCGAAGACAACAGTAAAGCGCAGCAGCGTGTGCTCCCTGCTAATCACATTGATGCTCAGCGCCCGAACATCAGCGCGTCAATCACTGCGGAATTTATCTCACGCGGGATATGCTCGAGGAGACTGGCCTATCCCATTCCCGACCGCGTCAATATTTTGAGGCAATTCGGGGCGTAACCTGGCCAGGATCGAGGCCAGATCATGAGGGCAGAATCGTCTCCAAATTGTAGCAGTATCTAGGTCAGGATATGTATTACGTAATCTTTCCCAGAAGTATCTGGGCCTGACTCCGCGCCGTAGCTTGCGCGGATCCCGACTAAGGCTCCAACCATTTAATCTATTTACTGTGTATATACGGTTTATACCATTTATTTTTACTATCTATTTACAGCAGACCCCATATATAGTATATAGATTGTAAATAGATGGTTTAAATGGTTATTTAGAATGTAAAAATAAGCAGATCTGAGGCTGTCTCGGCCTCAGAGCAGTGCCACGAAATGCACCACGAGGCTACTACACCCCACTGCTTTGCATTGAGCTTGACAAAGACACCTGTCCTAGCCATGAAGTCAACACACTACCTTCTGATTATGAAGACCACCTGGCATGTGAGCAATCATATAAATACGAAACTTGTGCAGAGGAGCACCAAGAGCGCACTTATGAGCATCAGGGCAATGCAGCAAAATGCCAGAAGGCAGCTGATGCCCTCTATGTGGCCATCTGTTGCACCGTTAAGGCCATAGAGCATCAGGACTGGTCAGTATGACAGGTGTGTACACTCTATGGGATTGGCTATATGTGGTTTGATATTGATTTGCTGTATGCAGAGGAGTCATGCTTGGCAGCGGAAGTTTATACTGACCACTAGGAACACCGTACACCATGTCGCCATAGTATCTCTCTTGTTCATGAGGGAGAGCATGGGAGTGAGGTGCAAAAAATTTAAATGGATTGTAATCATACTGATTGGAGTTTCCCATATAGGGATACTCAGACTGACTTGAGTGCATCATTAGAAAAAAGTGATTAGTATGTGAAAAGCACTGCTGCTTATGCAAGGGTGCATCCTATCTGTATGACTGTTGTATACCATACTGATAAGCTGGCACCAGGTGCAAACAGTTGTCAGGCTGTAATTGGATAGTCTGGATGACAAACACTTGTTGATGAGGCTCTAGAAGAGCCACATTCGACGACAACTCCATCTCGCCTCTGGAAGCCATTACAGCAAGGCAGCACAGAGTGGCAACGAGTGAGCTGCTGTTTATCACACTCATTTAGCCATAGTATGCACTTTTAGGCTTAACTAACACATTTAGATTTCTAACGATACATCAAGATCTCATATATGAGGCACTTGTATGATGCTCTTGAGTTCAGACCTTGAGAGGCCCTGAGTTTTTGATCTATAGAGCTCAGGGAAAGCAAAAAGCAAGGCTTATATCAGGAACATACTTTAACTCAATTGTTGGACTTGTCTAAATCACAAAAGTTAATCTTCAATGGCCAGCTCTGAAGTAGCCCAACTTTGCTATATGAGCACTTCCTTGTGACTTCCCCTCAAAAGTCTCTCAGCATATCTATTGTATGTCTGACCTATCATAACTATTTTGCACATCCATATAAATGCTTAGTAAACTGAACCACAATGATAGACAACAACCACCATGCTTCTTGAATCTTAACTATCATCATCTACTTTAGCGTCCATCCATGATTGGCCAGTCTATGTGCAAAGTTTTCCTTTTCTCCCCCCTTCCTCGCATTTTCCAGGTTCTCTCATGATATCTAAACATCCAATGTCTCTCGATACCAGCCAAACCAGACCTACAAACCCTCACACCCTACGCAACACAAGTTGCAATGAGTCAGATGCCTCCAGCATGCAGGTGGACCTGTGCTACCAGCCCAAGTCCAACAACAATGTTGCTAGCCCCGTGCCTGGGGGCACTGGTGCACCTCTAGAGGCTCTTGAGTGGGCCCAACCAAAAAGATTTCTCAACGAGTGGACAGCTGCACTGTGGTTAGTGACTGCCCAGGTTTTCAAGGTAGCACATTTCATAGGCGACCCCGAAGGCTTGTGGGCAGCACACAGGAATGACCTATCTCCTGCCTTGGTGACAGAGGGCAAGAGCTTTGAAGTGGCAGTAGCACTTCTCATAAAGCGCTACTTCACCCTTTTAAACAACTGGTCTGTCATCCCTTTTGCCACTTATACAGTGGACTAAAAAATGGTGGCACTGAAGAAGTTATTGGCATATGTGACTGTCGGGCAGGATGCTACCCTGCAGTGGTTGCGCGCTTGCCAAGCTGATCTTGAGCAGCTGCGTAGCATAATAGATTTTCTATCACGCTCATCCACACTTGTGCCTGCACCCAACACAGGCAAGGGGTGTATGGTGCACTCTCCTGTGCCCTCCCTATCTTTGGTTTCCTTGGCCTGTGCCAGCTTTTAGGCCTCATCTTCCGTGCCAGCGTAGAATATACCGTTCAGGTTGCCTTTGCACTCTTGTTTTCGGACCCCAGCCACCGGCTTTGGTGAATGCTTATTTGCTGAAGTCGCTATGTCTCGCACCTCTACTCGGTTGGCCTCAGCAGTATCACACTCTATAGCCTCACACTTTTCCAGTTCCGCTGCAGCCTCTATTCACAAAAAGGTGCAGACTATATTGAATCTCGCAATAGTGATGCCCAACATGGATGTTTCACTGCTTTTTCATCTTACAGACACATATCTATTTGCCACTGGGCCCAGCTGGTCTCAGCCCTCTCATTCTGGCCACACTGCTTGTTATGCAGCTGTGCTTTCACAAGCCCACACCATGCACCAAACGTTAACTGCTCCTTATGAACTTTACATCATGTTTGTTGGAGGGACTGGTCCACTGGACCAGTCCACAAGAAATATAAAACTGTAAGTTGTTGATACGTGCAACCATGTTCTGTAGTTGCATAGCTTGCTAAATAGCATTCAGTTAGCAGAGTGGCACAAGAATGGCTCCTGTGTCTTTCACCTTACCTAGGTGCCATTTCCTGAGGACACTGCCCTCCTTATAGATCTTATGAGGAGCTTTATCTTTGACCTGGACATTGCTGTTCATGTGGCCCCTTTCTGGCAATGCACATATATTGTCATCTGTATGTGCCCAATCCTCAATCCTACGGGCAGTGAGCAGTTACTTGAATCTATCTACAAGCAGATTGAGTATGAAAACCCAGTATAGATGGGTCATCTTGTCCCCCCCCACAGCGTCCCCTCACCCCTTCTGGATAGGCAGGGGTGAACACGATACAACGGTGGGGTTGATAGTCACCATCTATAACACCTAAAATGGGGCAATCTTATATCACTATGTAGAAAGCCTGTCCACATTGATCGAGCCATATATCATGTTAAGCTGCTCTGATGGCATGAAGTGGTTCTGCAATGTTGGTGGTGCTTGCGATGGGGGCATGCTGGGGTGTCCTGTTATAGCAACCATGTTATTTGTGCATGCTGTGGCAGTGCTCATATACAGTTGGAGCACAATATGTGCATAGTGTGCTGCCGTGCCAATCCTGATGGCAGGGTTAATAGCAAATGCCCTCACCTACCTATATGTGTGAATTGTGCGGGCTTGCATTCTGCACTAAAACATGTGTGTCTATTCTGGAGGCACTGTTTCGATGCAACCTCATATTAGCATTACAGTGTGTCACATGCTGAAGTCCACTTGTGGGGCTATCAACTGATAGCACCTGCATTATTTCAAGGATCTGAAGTGGTGGCAGCCACCACTGCACCCACAGCAACAGCTGGTCTATCATCAGAAATGAGCCAGGCTAAAGCTGAGGAAAGGAATGCAATAAAGGTGGATAACTAGTTATTTCTAGTTTGTCAGCTGCAACGTGCAGCATAGTGCAGAAAACACATCGATGCTGCTAGAGCATAACTAGAGTGCTGATATAATATTTGTACAGAAAATCTATTGGGGTCACATCAAGATTGTTGCCTCAACAACTGAGAGGGAGGGCAAAATGTACAAGAACACTGTTTCCTATTATAATTTTCTTATGCTCAGGCTTATGCACAGTCCTATTGTGGAAGGGGAGAAGCAGACATGTGCTTGGCCTCGGAGGATTGAATAGTGTGGAAATGGGTCAAAGGGGTAGTCTATAAGGGTGTAAAGAGTGGATATATGCATAAAATAAGTGCTGTAACAAATGAAAGTTTGGGCCACAATGAAATAAAATTGCAGAGCGATTGTATGTACGAATGTAATGAACAGAAGGACCAGTACTAAGGTTTAAACTGGTAAAAAGTGGGCCTAATCTGTCTGCTCTAAGAGAGCATATACATAGTTCGGCACTTGCTCGGGTGCGCTTGGGCATAGTGTCACAGTTTTTCGAATTAGCGCCTAAGCAGCGCTAGAGTAGTGGCAGAAGAGTAGTATTCCATTCTCAATAACAGTGACGAGTTAGCTGGTAGTGACAGCCTGAGAGGCTCCAGGCAGGTCACGTGACATAGCAGTCACATGTGTGCACATGTGGAGGTGTCCCAGAGTCACAGGTCACAGGTCTAGGCTTGGCTGGGCATGGCCAGGGTCTGGAAGAGGTCTAGAAGCGTGCAGAATGTGCTAGAAGGTGATGGAAACCCCTGGAAGGTTCTGGAAGGGTCCAGCTTAGAGGAACCATGTGGATGTGGAGCTAGATGATGTCATAGCCCCACTGGATGACTCACCAGCAGCACTGGATGAGTCATAGGGCTAAGTAGCCAATAGGATAAGGTAGCTTAGATAGTAGTACCTCTGGCCCTAGTCCCTGGGGGACTGGGCCCTCATGTATATAAGCAGGCAGCTGGGGCAGGTGTCCCCCAGCTTCAATCTCATCGTGTTCTACTTGACTTGCTTTGACTACTGCTTAGGTCTTTATAGTCCTATTGCACTGCCCCTAGTCTCCCCTTCAAGTCTTGCTATATAGACTACTAGTGAGTCTTTATTGCTGATAGTAGATAGGCGCTTGCTGCGCATATTTGTGATATATAGACTGCAAAACATACGGTTGCTACCTGTCTGAATAATAGACTGAGAAGGTAATTAGGTGCCCGAATAGTGTTGGAAACACCCTACATAGAACACCTTACACTCACTTGACCTGCAACTATGCACCTTCATAGTGCGCTCGGAGATCAGACTGTTGCAGGATGCCGAAGGCTTGAAGTCAAAAGTGCAGATCAAGAGTAAAAAAGAGGGTCCGGAATCTCTTTTAAGAGGTTTTGAGGACCTTATTTATACATAATTCGCAAAGCTAGAGACCCACAATATTATTTTAGACTCGTGTCAACATCCAGAAGTCTGGTATAGCAATTGCGGAAGTGACACTTTCAAATTAGGAAGGTCATCCCAAAAAGGAAAATGCATATTGTAGTGAGACCATCTGAAACAGAAGAAATAATCATAGCACAAGAAGGGATCAACCGTTCTGCTCCAGAACATATTCAAAATTTAAGACAAATTTGTATTAGCTGGGCAAGAGCAAAATGCGCGTATGCCACCTATTTATATACAGATCATATGCCAAACAACCTGGAAGGTCACATATGCATGCTCAAAGCCTATCGCAGTTTGCCATAAATTTCAGACATGTTCATAACATTGGAAGTGGGTAGATATACAGGAAACCAAATGTGGGATAGAAAACCGGAAGATAGAATAATGTGTATATAAAGATATCAGCTGCCCTGGACCCAGACCATTTAGACGTGCTTTAGCGGGCTTGTGGGCTTCCAGATGCGTCAAAAGGCATTGATGGGCCTCCGGAATGAGTCCTAAATGTGTATAATATTTAGTTTTTCAGTAGCAGAGTGATTGCCTCTACCACACTGTGTGGCTATTTATGTGCATTGGTGGCTAGCATAGTACTTATCTCGGGTGCAGGATGACCTAACTTACCACAATGACATAGTTGATGTTTCGCTCCATATCCCGCAGGGGATTGTAATGGTGCTCAATATGTACAATAATCCTAGTATCCACAATACAGTGCACTACCTCCTGCAGCGAGCGGGAGCATTGCCCTCAATTCTGGCAATGGCAGGAGATTTCAATCTCTACCACCATATATGGGAAGGGCTCGGCATTCGAGATCAGTAAGCTGATTTTGAAATGCTTATTGAATTAGCCGTGGATGAGCTGAACCTTAGCCTGTAAATAAACCCAGCAAGGCCACCTGGAAGTCCTATAATTCTTAACTTCACCCACATGTCTTTAACCTTGTCTGGGTCACACTGCTCTTGAAGGGTGTTTATATAGAAGTTGACCTCACTGGTACCTACCAGGGCAACCATACAGTCATACAGTAGGAAGTTTCCATTATGTTGGAAAAACAGCTGAGGCTAACTGTTTAGCAGAAGTCCAAGGCTGCTCGTGACTACATCTTGGCAGTCACAGCTGGTATTGCTAGCCTAAACCAACACTTCATGTCCCGTGAGGCAGTCAAAGATGCCTGCCAGCATTTCGACAGTATGCTCACCAATGCATGAAATGCCTATGCAATTGCTTCCTGCAGGACTTGGCGCTTAAAAACATAGTGAAATGAGGAGTGCTTCCAAAAGGCTCAGCTCCTGTGACATTGCCTGATAAGGGATCAGGGAGATTCACACTGCCTATTGCTTATCAAGCATGCTCTATGCAAACTGTGGTGTGCTGTGTGTGCAGCTAAGTGCACTTTTTTTAATGGCATCATTAAGTGAACACATAATCTTGTTCAATAGATATGGCCTTGACCGACTGTGGCATTTGTAACATTGCATAATATAGCAGGGGAACTAGCAACTACACCAAACACTATTTTTCAGACATTTCATAAGAAGTTTTATTCTGAGCAGGCTGCTCCAATGGACTTGTCTCTCCTGGATGAGCTGTTATACTTGGAACCATATGACTTCCCTACCATCAGTTTGCACAAGGTGCTTGAGCAACTTTAAAACACTTCAAACTTTTCGGCTCCTAGCCCTGACCACTACGGCTGGTTCTTTTTAAAACATATTATGCACTATCCAGATATTATATCTGCCCTCTATGCTCTGTTTGATGCCTATGTTCAGTTTGGAGTGTTTTCAGAGCTATTCAAGTACAACACCACTGTTGTTATCCTCAAACCCAACAAGAAAGATTATTCACTGCCCAAGGCCTACAAATCTATTGTACTTCTAAACTGCATAGGCAAGCTGCTTGAGAAGATTTTTGCTGCGCAGATGCAGTTTAAGCCCAAAGGCACAAAATCCTTCACCTATATTAATTCAGTAGTGCACTGCACCACTGCACCACTGATGCCGGCATTCAGCTCGTGCACAATGTTTGTCAGAGGTGAAGCCGTGGCATAATATTATCTGTGCTGCTACTTGATATATTCCAGTTCTACCCCTCTGTCAACCATGTTGCACTTATCTAAATTTTGCAATTACAAGGCTTTGCTCCTGTGCTATGCAGGTTCTTTAAGCATTACCTCACAAATCATGTGGCACAATTCCTTTTTCAGGGTGTTGTAATACCCCCTGTTGGCCTCTATAGTACTGAAATTGGGCAGGGGTTTGCCGTGTTCCCCATCCTCTCTGGCTTATACATTACACCAGTGCTGCACAAATGGGCACACATTTATACTGACAAGGCTCTATGTGCGAGCGTGCAGTTCTATATGAACAACAGGCTAATTCAAGCCATCAATGACAACTTGAAACTGAACTGTGCTGTTATTGCACATATTTATAATAATATTGCTCAGGACTTTACGTGCTTGGGCCTCACTACTGAAATGTCAAAGTATGAGCTCATGCACTTTCGCCATGCTCAGACACTATGGCTGGCAACTCTGCCACTTAGACCTTTGATTGTGCTTTACATCCCTGGGCAGCCATTGCTACATGTTGATCTGGTGAACAAGATCTGATACCTTGGGTTCTTTCTTGATCTAAAGCTATTTTTCAAGAAACACATCTGGGTTTACACCACAAAGGCTGCTAGCACCATTAATTTTCTTCAAATGCTTGGCAATTCAATATGCGGCATGTCCCTAGTTAATTGACAGCGGCTATATATCTCTAACATACTTCCAATCATGCTTTGTGGAGCTTAGCTATGGTGGAACCCCAAATGGAAACGCTTGTGGTGGGCATTGAAGATGCTCGAGCAGGCCCAAAGTGGTGCTGTGCAGTAAATAACTAGCACATTTCATACTACTCCGCTAGAGGCCATGAAAATTCTGGCAGGCCTTGTGCCTGTTTAACATTAGCTCAACTGATATATGTTCAATGCAGCTTTGCATACACAGTGGCTTCCATTCTCTTACCCACTTTATGCATCACGCCCATCCTGCTAAATAGCAAATGAGCTTGTACCACATGCCCTATTCTCTCTTGTCAGCAACAGGTTGGTTGATACAGTGATGCCTCTCATGCACATTGACTGCTATGGACATGCATCCAATAAAGAATTCTCACCACTACATGATGAGGCACAGCTGGGATCCTGGGTTCTGGGTTAGTTTAGTGGGTAAATTCACATCTATCTCAATAAGGCCCCATTTAAGGGGTCTGACGACTTCAAGGCCTGGTTTGTAAAGAAGTTTGCACCACAGCTCTATAACACTCTGTTCTATCCTGACACCATTCTCCTCTTTATCAATGGCTCTGTCAACCACCACCAGGCGTTGTTGCAGTATGGCACAAGAGCAGAGCGTGGGAAATGAAAAAGAGCACAAAAAGTGTTTGTCTATTAAGCTTGAGATGCTTGAGATAAACAAATGTAGAATACATATAGGAACAGACTACTTATATATTAAAAGATTTGCACTTGTATCTAAGTATGTATAGAGCGAACTGTATCTCAGTCTCGAGCACGCGAAGCGATGCCAAAACGAACTATGCATTACCTAAGTACGTATGGAGCAAACCATATCTATGATACATCAGCAATGTGTAGATCTAATAGCTTAGAGCGATCTCACCTTAGTCTCGAGCACACGAAGCAATGCCAAAACGGACTGAGGTGCAAGTATTGTGAGAGAGAGAATTTTGAGATACCATGCTTATGTAAGCATTTCTGCACGTGCGCCCTACGCACTTTAGCCACCGCGACCACTGCCAGTGTCTCACCCCTCGATTTCCAACACACCCACTCAACGGTAGTGGTCCGATCACCACTCTAGTTCCATTCCCCTTGTGAATCTCTCATGCTTTTCCTGCACCAATGCCTTCGTCAACACGTCCGCAACTTGATCCGCCGTCGAAATGGATTCCATATTAATTGAGCCTTCTTCGATCCTCTCCCGCGTGAAATGGTACCTAACCCTGATATGCTTTGTCCTTTCATAGAATGTTGCGTTCCGAGCAAGCGCCATTGCCAATTGGTTGTCACCTAGGAGCGTCGTCACTTTCTCAAATGTTTGACCTAATTCCGTGAGTAGTTCGCGCAGCCACATGGCCTCCTTTGACGCTGACACCATGGCCATGTACTCCGCTTTGGTGCTTGATAGGGCCGTCGATTGTTGCTTCTTCAACATCCAGCTCACCGCGCCTCCTGCCATCAGGAACACGTGCCCCATAACCGAGACGCGATCGTTCGGGTCGCCGGCCCAGTCCGCGTCAATGAATTCCACGAGCGCGTCTTTCCGTGTTGACCCTCGGTAGACAAGTCGCATATTGGAAGTGCCGCATAGATACTTGTAGACATGAACTATTGCACTCCAGTGTTCTTTGCCTGGATTTGCAGCGTGACGGCTCAAAACGCCCACTGCGAACACAATGTCGGGTCGTGATCCGAGCATCGCGTACATGAATAAACCTAACGTGCTTTGGTAGCGTTTCGGCTCGATCTCGGGTGCCGATAGCTTGATCAGCTTTTGGTTTGCGGCCATCGAAGTGCTCACCGGGTGGGAGTCTTCCAGTCCAAATCGAGTTGGAATCCCCTCGATGTACTGCCACTGTGACAATTCAATGGTGCACTTGCCGCAGTCGCGTATGATTTCTATCCCCAGGATCCATCGGGCTTCTCCTAAGTCTGTCATGTCAAAATGTCTGCTGAGATCTGCCTTGACGCACTTCACAATTGCAAGATCGTCACATACCGTTAGCATATCGTCGACGTACACAGCCACAATAATCATGTGACTGTCTTCGACCTTGTAGAAGATGCTGTGGTCGGAGTTGTAGCACTTGAATCCAAGCGCCTCGAATTCCTTCCAGAGCTTCTTGTACCATTCGCGGCTAGCCTGCTTCAGACCGTAGAGGGACTTGTGTAATTTCCATACCTTGTCCTTCTCAGCGTCGAATCCTGGCGGGCATTGCATGTAGATTTCTTCATCAAGATCCCCGTTCAGGAACACCGATTTGACATCCATCTGGTGAATCTCGAGGTCATACTTGGCAGCTAGTGTGAGAAGCGCTCGGATCGAAGTGAATTTGGTAACGGGCGCAAACATCTCGTTGTAGTCTATTCCCTCGACCTGTGTGAAACCCTTAGCAACTAAGCATGCCTTGTACTTCTCGATCTCCCCATCGGGGCTGCACTTGATCTTAAAGACCCATTTGCAGCCTACAACTTTCCGGTTGCACGGGCGCTTGACTTCGTTATATAGATTTGCCTTGGCAAATGTGAGAAGCTCCTCGGTGCACACCGCTTTCCAGCGATCCGCATCGGGCCTTGACATCGCTTCCTCGTAGGTCTTTGGCTCGTCGCTTAGCATGGCGTGCTTCACCGATTCATCACCCATTGCCGATTCGACCTCGGCTTCTTCTGTCCTGTCCTCCTTGCCTGTAATGTCCTCCACTGTGGGCTTGGGCATGGACATTGCCTATCGTTGTCCATACAACGTGAGCCTAAACATTGGGTCGTTGTCCCTCTTGGGTTGCTTGCACTTACACATTGAGCAGCGCAGCAGTGGCAGCACTTCTTCGGCTCTGGTGACAGCCGGCGCTGATGCGCGTAGCATACCCTTGATGGGGCTGGATGGTGGCGTGGAGAATTCCGCATCATCGCACACTTCTGTGTCACTGTCAGCTGCTTTAGGTTTTACCTCGCTCTGCGCTTCCTCGCTGACAGGATCGCCTCGGGCCGGTGCGAGCGGTTCTAGTTCCACCGTGACGCACATTGGCTCCACCAGGGTGCCTTCATCGAAAATCACATCGCGTGACTCAAAAACTCGGCCGGTAGGGCAGTGCACTAGTCGGTAGGCCTTCCTGTTTTCCGCATAGCCCAGGAATGTGCACTCGATTGACTTTGCATCGAGTTTTCTGCACCGCTCATTTGGGACGTGTGCGAAAGCCTTGCACCTGAACATGTGGATGTGCGCTACCATTGGTTTGAGTCTGAAATGAGCTTCATACGGTGTGATTTCCTCTTCCAGCATGCGCGTAGAAGTCCTGTTGATGATGTATGCGGCATAGAGAACGGCATCGCCCCAATACAAATTCAGCAGACCGGCATCTTTGAGCATTGAGCGCGCACATTCCATGATCATCCGATTCATGCGTTCCGCGAGTCCATTCTCCTGCGGCATGTAAGCGTTTGACATCTCGTGATGTATGCCCTTGCTCCGATTGTATTCTTCCATAGTCTTGGAAGTGTACTCCCCACCTCTGTCGGAGTGGAGATAGGTCACACGCTGACCTAATTCGGCTTTGGATCGCTCGACGTAGGCGCGCCAGTGATCCGGTACCTCATCCTTGGTTTTCATCAAGTCCACCGTAAGATGATGCGACTTCCTATCAATCCAGGTTGTGAAGTAATAATGGCCAAGCTGAGATGGCATTTTCATTTTCCCACAGACATCGGAATGGGTTTGATGCAGGACATGCAGTGATTGGGTGCTTGACTCCTTTGAGATTGGAGTGCGGGAGTGCTTGCCTTCGGCACACCCTTTGCAGACCTTGCCGTCGAGGGCTTTTGTGTCACCGGTTATCGACATCCCATCGACCATGCTGCTTCAGACCATTTTCAAGACGGCGACCACGCTGATGTGCCTGAGGCGTCTATGCCAGACCTCAACCGGAGCCTTGGATTCGGTTTCGGCGCCTGTTGCCAGCGCATGCTCGGCCGTGCCGATATTGATAGCAGAGAGATCTACGCTCATGATGGATCCGCTCCGTGTTAAGGTAGTAGGTATTGCCAATTTTGTAAGCGGTGGCGGCGACGTTGCCCTTGGGGTCGATGATCTTGCACCTGGAGCCGTAGAAAAGGACTTGGAACTTGTCCGTGGTTAGGCATGCTACGGAGAGTAGGTTCCCCTCCAGCCCTGGAACATGAAAAGCGTGCTAGACAAGTGTCCACTTGTTCGGACCATCAGATACCTTGAGAATCACCCACGCCATGTCGATGCCGATGGCAGGCGTATAGCGCTTGTTGCCCAATTTGACCTGTATCGGGGGGTCTAGAGGCCAATAGGACAGGAAGAACTCTCAGTAGGAGCTCATGTAACTGGTGGCTCCTGAGTCGATGATCCAGATGTAGGGGTCTTTGGTGGTGACTAATACCTGCTCACTTGCCATGAAGACTTGGTCGGCAAAGCCCGGATAGGGTGGCCAATCCTCAGCAAAAGCTACCTTCGCAGATTGCTTCTCCTTGCCAGCAGCTGCCGTCGCAGCAAGATCTGCCTTCTTCTTCCGGCATTCGTCCTCTGTGTGACCCTCCTTGCCACATGGCTTGTAGGTACAGTGCTTCTTCTTCTTCACTTCCTTTTTCTTTTGCACTTTGCTCTTGCCCCCTTGGGCGCACGTGGTGAGCGCGGCCTGGTTGGAGTGATTGTGCTGGGACTTTTCTTCTGTGAGGATCTGGGCTACGATGGCCGTGGTAGATAGTTTGTCCTTGGTCATCATAAGAATTGTCCTGAGTGTGTCGTAGGAGCTCGGAAGCAAGATCACGATCGCGACAGCGACTAGGTTGTTGCTGAGCGTCGTGCCCAAAGAAGTTAGAATGCACGCCTTTTGCCTCATAGCATTGAGCTGCAGCTCGAGCGGGGCCTCATTGGATAGGGTGCTGCGAAAGAGTTCGCCAATTAGATACACAATTGTCTGTTTCCCTTTCCCTTCGTAGTGTTCGCAGAGTCTGTCCCAGGCGCCTTGGGCGCTGGTCTTGTCTAGAACACTGCTTAGTGGCTCATCCTTGAGCATGAGTGTAATTTGGGCTAACACTTCTTTATTGCGTGCTTCCCATGTGTCTACGTCGGCTTTGGCGGGCTGCACCACGGCGCCCTCAGCATTGAGGCTGCCGGTTGGCTTCGGATCTGCACTGTTGACTACAGTCCAAAGATCCTGGATCTGTAGGACCGTCTTGATGTGGTATTTCCATATTTGGAAATTTGATCCATCATCTTCAAGCGACGATACATTATAGAGGTGGCTAGATGTGTTCTTCATGGCTGTGCTTGTGCCTGTCATGATTCCGGTAAAGTGGGCAGGTTATCTCGTAGATTAGAGATGCACGAGGCTCATAACCTATTGAAAGATTTGCACTTGTACCTAAGTACATACGGAGCGAACTGTATCTCAGTCTCGAGCACGCAAAGTGATGCCAAAATGGACTATACATTACCTAAGTACGTACGGAGTGAACCATATCTATGGTACATCAGCAATACATAGATCTAATAGCTTAGAGCGATCTCACCTCAGTCTCGAGCATGCGAAGCGATGCCAAAATGGACTGAGGCGCAAGTATTGTGTGAGAGAGAATTTTGAGATACCATGCTTATGTAAGCATTTCTGCACATGCGCCCTGTGCACTTCAGCCACCGCGACCACTGCCAGTGTCTCGCCCCTCGATTTCCAACATTATATACTATGAGATCAGATCAAAGTAAGTGTTTGTGGCCTGAGCCACACAATTACAACAAAGTAGTCAAAGTGCAATGCCACTTAGCAACCAAGTGCTTGCATGCCACTAGGCCAATACTTCAATAGGAGTGGCACTTAGGGGCTGTATATGTATTGTTCTGCAGTACCCATATCTTGGGTACTCAGCATGTAGTTTGTGGCAAGTCCTCTGTGTTCAACACTAAGATGCTTACCCTATGCATGGGCATCTTGCTTACCTTTAGCCAGGAGGTGGATGGCGTGAAAGAGCTGTATATTTATATAAAGAATAAGAGTGTGGGGCAGGCTATCCTTAACCCATTTGTGCACTTTGCACAGATGTGCTCAATACTCGTGTGCACGCACTATCATAAGTTTAGGTTGGGTATTCTAAACACTTATAGTTTAAATATTATGCTCTGCTGTTGGCCAGTGTTGATCTAATACAGGTTATCACAGTATACATTGGGAGTAAAACTTATATAGTTTGTATCAAACAACACGGCTTTGCCTAACACAAAGTAGGTGTGGGATAGGTGGAGGGTTGATAGAGGTAGGCACCTCAATAATAATGGGGTTTAATATATAGACTATAGACCTAATGTGTGTGACCTTGACTTACTTGACCTTGATATATTTAATTTTAATGATAATAACCTTAATCATCAATGACCTTGATGTTGATGACCTTAATATTGATGACCTTGACTGTTAATAATCTTGACTATATGTCCTATAGCATAATGTGCTAGACCTGATTGACCTTGATTGTACTGCAATGTAGACCTAATACACTTTTACAATAAAGTGATACTAGATATCTGAAAGACTGCTGAAAATAACACGATGGCCTAAGATACTTTTGTGATGAAGTAATACTAGTAACCTGAATAAATGCTAACTAGTACTAAGAAATTTGGCAGGTTTTCCACGGTCAGGTGATCATAAGAATATAGACTTAAAGGTGGCACACTACTTCTTGAAGCAAGACCAAGGCAAGACTAGGGCCAACTTTTCCACGGTTAAGTGATCGTGAGACAATAGACTTGAGGAAGACAAGACTAGAGTAAACTAGTTACTAGACTATTAGTAACTAATTACAAAGCTAGCTGAGCTAAAGAATAATGGCAGTGGTTAAAGGTTAAGAAACTTTTATTAAAACAGAGGCTTATATAAGATATGGTCAGTCCAAAATTCCCACAATCATACTTCATTAACCTTCTCCTCTTCTAAATCCAGTATTTGCAAATGTTCAAAATAACTAATTAATAGTCCCAATTCCTGAACTGGTATGCAAAATGATATGTAGTAGACTTATATAAAAAGGGTAAAGTATAAAAATATTTGATATGATAATAGAATAGGTAATGTTTTGTTCTGTGATTGCCAAATGTCTATATATTTCTATTTGCTGAGCTATCAATTATCTTTGAATAGAAACTAAAAATTCACCTTATAGATATAACTTGATACAAAGGTGTTGCAGTAGAAGTGTTGTAAAAAGTTCTAATATGAGTTGGTAGTGATTAGTTGAATTATTTTTGAGTTGCTTGAAGTAGATTATAATACTCAATGTGTACTAATTTTAAAGTTTCTACATACATTGTAGTCATAATCCCAACCCAGACCACAGACTGGCCTAGTAAGGAATGGATGGTGCACAGTGAAAGGATAAACAGGCGGAGTTATCTGGATACTCTAATGTGACCAAAGAGGATGACTAGATAACAGCATTAAAAAATTTGTGTTTGACTAAGCGGTGAGCTATCAATAACAGGCTGTGCTATCTAGACAACTGATAGCCAAATAATAGCCAAATAATAAAATGCAAAAGTGGATAGGAAATAAGGGTCGGTGATTAGCCATGCTGAGTCTGGATAATTCTGTACTGCCAATACTCTATATATATTAGAAAAAACAATGAAAAGTTGAAATGAATGTAGAACAATAAGAAACAATTGAAGGTCTGCATGCAGATAGGCTTTTTCAACCAAACAAAAGACATAGCTAACAATAGAATTTTAGCCAAGCTTTCTGACACCTTATTGTTCATCATTTTATTGTTTTGCTATTGTTCTACTAGCTTAATAATTTATAGCAGTGTCTAGATTACGATCTGGTAATTAAATAATTGGCCACTACCAATGTCACTGACAGATATATTTTTGAGTAAGCATATTGACTGCTCTGTTATGCAGTGCCTTGAAATACCAGTAGAATGGGTAACAATTGGAATAAAAAGGATGCCATATTAATTCAATGAACAAATAATTTGCGCAGGCATGCAGTTTCTTGAAATTATGCGCTGAAATTCCCAGTTTGGCAATGTGGAATGAACTGTTTTTATGCTGCCCAAAAATGGTATCACAATCAGCTGATCTGCCATCATATTATATAATCAAAACATGCTTTAGCCTGTTGGCGTGCTGCTGCCCTAGTTTTCAATCCTAAACTTAATCATTATGTCTGATTCTGAAACCTATGAGATGTATTGTTCTTCTTGACTTTTTAACATGCCTATCAACTTAACAGCCTGGCAACTTCACAATAAGTTTTTTTGATAATGGGCTGGTATATTTCTGCATTCTTAGAGTCGAAATTATTGATGTACATATTTCTTTCGACTTGCACCTAGAAAAATAAAGCTAATCTAGATACACTTGCTCTAAGCATCAACACATCTTGCATCTGTTTGATTTAAAGCACCTAAATTACGACTTTATGGTCAAGTACGTCAGACTTAATTAGTTTATTGCCATTTAATAAATTCTGTTATATAGCGCTTTTAGCTGCAACCGTATTCCTACCGTCTAGATTGAGAAATAGGTTCCAAAGCCTTGAAGGTATCTTAGCATTCCCCTAGATCTAAATGCTGTCAATATTCCCATTATTTAAGATCTCATGACGAGCATAACTGTTAATCGATAAGAGTAAAGACCTAATATCAATCAAATCAGCTACCTGCCCTAATATCAATCAAATCAGCTACCTGCTCTAATATCAATCAAATCAGCTACCTGCACAGATCAGGTCAGTCATTAGACCGGATAGCTTACGCAGTTATTTTTGTAGTAACAAGCTCATGCCAAAAATGAGTTATAAACAGATATACAACCTGCTACAACTTCAAGATAGATCACAAAACTGTGTAAGTTAATACACAGTAAAGGGCAAGTAAAAAATATAATAAATTCCAAGTATAAACTACTACCGTCATGATAGCTAGTCCAAGATCGATGTTGTCTAGTTATAATAAACTAGAAGTGTTTTTACAAGGGTGACCTGTATTAGTCACTATTAAGCTATAGATATAAAATAGTAAACTTTTGAAGTTTACCTAGTTCAAACGCTGTGTTTGTTCTAAATCGTGGTGTTTCTGATGCTATTGTTCGGTTACCTTTTCACAAATTTCTGAGCCCTTTATATAGGCAAAAGCTCATAGGAAAGGCATCCAAATCAGATAAACAAAGAGAGCATGAACAAAAGAAAAATGTGTACTGTAATGGGACAATAAAAAGAAAGTAGGTGTTACTACATTAGTGCTACAATAAGGAGTCCGTACCCAAATTGGGTGTATAATAAAATCATCTTGTTCCATTCTAACCCTAAATAAGCCAAAAACTATTGTTCTTTTGTACGGAAGAGTCTTGATCCCTATGATTGGACAGAAATGGTTTTTTATATCTGCTATCTTGCTTCAGCTTTATTGTCGGCCCTTTTGAGGCAACAGAATAGACTTCCTGTTTTGGTTATCTATTGTATTCCTATTTTGGCATGCAATAGCAAGTAGTCTCTATTGTTTGCTCCAAATAAAAAACTACAGACTAAATATGTGCCGAAAATTTTACAATGTTACTTCCAGTACTATTTACTCAATGTTATGCCTTCTGCTGCACCTTATCCTTCCTGCCCTTTTTTTGCACTTGTTATCATCTCTACACTTATAATTTTGGCCCACTCAGCTTGCACTCAAATGTGTGTATGATCCCTAGAATTTTCTATGAATTAGCATGCTAGTTCTTCACACTAAAACTGAAGGGGAGAAATTCACTACTTTATTTCACTATGACTATCGTGACTCGGGCACTCCGAAGACTACTACGATATATCTACTAGCACTAGAATCTGATGACAAGGCTGTCTACAATCCACTCTGACTCTACGACAACTGCGGAAAATGAACTACAAATCATATAGGGGGAAGGCAACGCAAATTTCATTGCTAAGGGGCTATGTCTTAAAGAGAGGAGGGGGAGTTTGCGGGCGAGATGGCTTAAGCTAGGAAATCGAAGATGTGGAAGGAATGGGAAGATACATATACGGCAGGCATTCCTCCTATTCTCCAGAGTTCTGGATAGATATAGCAAAGACGAGGTTCATCCTTTGAGCCCTCCTCTGATTGCGCTCCAAGAGCTAAAGAGCATAGCGGTCTGTGCACTAATGTGAGTGCCGCTATCTTTGAATCTCAGCTTGGTCGTGGCGAATAGACCAGATAGCGTAAGAAAGTAGAATGGTTATGGGGACGCAACCCCCAACAATAGCAGAGACAACAGTGGTGAAAAAAGGCATGGTTTGAAATGATAGGGTGTGGTTTTTTTTGCTGGGCCCCCAGGATTTGTAGCGATTGATATAGTCCCAGGGATCTGCTGATAACGGGTTGACGTAACACATCATCAGAGTAATATTTTTCTGATGGCTAGGTTGCCAAGTCCTGTTCTAGCTTAGACAAGCCAGTTTTGATGGAAATAAAGGTATAGTCTTAAATCAAGAGATAGGGTATAGTCGCTATAGGGGAAAGATTAGCCAATAAGATAATTGCGAGATCGCAAGCAATAATTGTGATATGTCAATAGAGGGTGAGGAATGAGGAATCTAGAGTGTAACTTTGTTCCACTCGTTCGCAACAGGTTTGCGAAATATCGAGGTGATTTGTGAGATATCACGATTTTGGGTGACTTGGCGAGTTAATATCTCATCAGCGTGAAATTCAAAATAGAATGCTAGTGGCAGGAGGCATCTTCCTGATATTTGTAGTCTTGTTTGAGTTTCTTTACCATCTTGTATTTTAGTTATATGCCACATTCTTCTATAGTCACAATTATAGTGGTCTGATAGCTGCCTAAATATACTAATGACTTGATTATGACATATGCCAAACACTTTTGGTACATGATAGCATATGCAGGAGTTTCTAAGATATTTCAACATATACCATGTATATATATATTAATGCCCCTCTGTCACAGTTTTTCGAATTAGTGCCTAAGCAGCGCTAGAGTAGTGGCAGAAGAGTAGTATTCCATTCTTAATAACAGTGACGAGTTAGCTGGTAGTGACAGCCTGAGAGGCTTCAGGCAGGTCATGTGACATAGCAGTTATATGTGCGCACATGTGGAGGTGTCCCAGAGTCATAGGTCATAGGTCTAGGCTTGCTGGGCATGGCCAGGGTCTAGAAGAGGTCTAGAAGCGTGCAGAATGTGCTAGAAGGTGATGGAAACCCCTGGAAGGTTCTGGAAGGGTCCAGCT
>KV722646.1:0-25484 GCA_001687445.1 Obba rivulosa | reverse complement strand
CAACCATTTAGTTTATGTTTACAAAATTTTTGTAAATAAATGGTATATATAAATAGATGGAATTTAAACATTTATAAATGGTATATACTGTTTACTATGGCTTAGCATGCAGAAGTCCATAGTAGTACTATATTGTGTTATATATGAGCTCTATATTGACCTTGGTCAGTGATAAATAGTATATGCTTGCACAAATGTGCTATATCAATGAAAAAGGTGTGTGCTGAGAACGCTGCATTGGGCGCCTATTTGGGCACCCTGCCAAATTTGGGCATAACGCACAGCATAAGTGACAAATATTAGTATAAAATAAGGTCAAAAGAATCTATATACATTCCAATCAAGTGCTAAACAGCCTTCTAGTAGCATAATAATGTGTTTCCATGTTATAACATGCACATTTTAACATAAGTGTGTATACCATTTATTTATATTATGTTTCCGTTTACACGACTTCTTGTAAATAGATGGAAATTTAAATGGTAACAACCATATATAAACAGTAAATAGATGAAATGGTTGGAGCCTTAGATTCGACGGTGCAGATACTAGGAATGCGACATCAGATGACGACAAGACGTCGCACACGAAGACGCTGAAATGAATGCGGAATGCAAAGTCGGCACTCGAGCGTAAGAAAAATACACCTGTAACATAATGAGAGATCATTGAATTCGGAGGATGCTTGAACCGCACCTAGTCGAATACGCTCCATCGTGTATACGAGATGTTATCCGCGGGATCTCACTATCCTTGCTTCTTCAACGGCCACGATCCAGTGGTCATTGACCGTTCATGCGCGATGCACAGGGCGTCTTGACTGCGATGAATCAACTTGGAATCCGTATTCATATGGTGGAGCATGCATCGAATGCCACGCGCGGTTGCTACTAATGCGACGATATGGCGATCAATATAACACATACCATTGAGCGAGACATGCTGCAACCTAACTAGCAACACTTGACATCTCGGCAGAACCATGTGATCCCACAGGGCAATATCGGTCAGAACTCGGACTAGAAGAGGAGGACTATCCGGCGAAATGATTGTTTTACGAAAGAACCGATTCGCCGAGCTCCGTTGCATTCATTTATCACCGCCCTCTTGTGGAACTGAAATAACGGACAGTGAACTCTTTCACAATCATCGCCGATCAAGCTTCAAGTACCTACATAAAATGTCCGTGCATTCAAGAAACGCACAACAGTGTGTACGCCACTGAAGTCTAAGCAAGCGATCAATGTTTTGCTCAACAATCCATCAGACCGTCTCCGTTGCATTCGCATATTAGTAGAAGACGACTTGTGCGCTTGGAAACAAAAAAATTAAACATCAGGAGCGGAAGCCTTGAGTCGAAGTTTGCGCCGCTGCACGAGACGGGAGGAGGAAGGCGTGGGAAGCATGCCACGCCGCTTCTCAGCCGTGTCTCTTTCGGGTGTTCGCCATTCTCTCGTCCTCCGTGGCCTACCGGACTACACTTTCTTGTCCAGCCGAAGGGCCCGTTGACATAGCGTCGGGGAGACTGAACAGGTTGTATCGAGTCCCTACCGAGAACCGCTATGACGAATTTCCGCCTTCATCGAGTCTCAACGTCACCTCCAGAGTGTATATATGCAGCATGCTATTTACTCCAAACGGCAAGTACTTGCATGCGGCAATAACGGGGAGATACGGTATACAGTGGTTGTGTATACGGTTACAAGGAGTATTACAATTGTCCGGATTATGCATGCAGAGAACCCAGTTATCAGCGGATGAGCATGTACGAAGACACGGGGATTTGATAGGTATCGAGATCAATCAGGCTACGATATGAAGAAACCGCAATGATCCAGAGGAGCGAGAAAGGACGACAATTTCCGAGAAATTCATATACCTGTTCAAGCTATCGCTATCACTTCGTTCAGGTGTGGGTCAATGTTGGAGATGGCAATACACTCACAACTGGCCGAGACGTCTAAGTGAGGATGGCAGTATCACGCAGTAATGTCGCGGACGCTCTCAGGAGGACTCCGGAAACGTACAACGAGAACGGTGACATTGTCGGTCGAGTAGTTCTCGTATGCGTGCTCTAGGAGGAATTGGGCGGCTTTGCTGGGGTCTACGATCCCGCGGACCAACTCTACAGCCTTCTGGTCTTCAATGACATCCCAGAGCTAGAATACAGTTACACTGTAGCCAAATCCAGGGAAGAAGATGACGTCGGCGTACCCCATCACATGCGAGAATCAAGAATTCATCTTCCTCGCTAAGCTCCGTCTCGGTCGTGTACGGCGCCCCAACAACATATTCCTTCATCGAAGAGTCTCCGAGGCTGCGCGTGACAGCGAGCACGCCATTGACACGACCACTCATCACAAATCCGCCCGCATCCATGATGCGCTTCGCCTCCTGCTTGTCCGAGCCCTTGTGGTCGTACGTCAGGCGGATACCACGGCCCGCGCGACACAGCACACCACGGGCATCGCCCGCGTTTGCGCAGTACAGCACACGCCGCACCGAAAGGGATTCGGGCGGCGTGAATACCTGCGAGTGGGTGGATGGCGCGTGATGCGCCTCGTTGAAGCCCGCTCCGCCTCCTAGATTGGTAAGCGCACTGTGTAGACGGTGCTTGCGCTTCCCCAGCTTCGAGGCATCGATGTTGTCGCCTCCGCCATGCTCGTCTTCATCCTCGCTGGTGGGGATGTCCCAGGAGAGGGGATCGAAGCCAGAGGGCACAAAGGACTGCTGGCCCTCGGCGTCTTCGAGGCGCAGGAAGGCGGTGACAGCCGTGCAGCCCGAGTGCATCTTGCCTTCGGACTCGACCGCGATTTGGGAGAGATTCCTGTCGACATCGTGGAAGGTCTGGTTGAGCACGTCCGGGATGCTTGCGTTGTTGCGCCGGCGCAGCACATCGAGGAGTACCTGTGCACCATAGGGTCAGCGTCAGCTACTGCGCCAGAGTCGAGAGCGGCCCGACCTTGGAGAAGTTCTGCCCGCACCACTCTGCTGCTTGTTTTCCCGCGTGTCCGTCAAAGATCGCAAAAAATCCCTGTCCGCGGATGCCGGCGAACGGGACAATAATGGAATGTGCGTCTTCCATGGACCGCCGGGGGCCCTTGGAGTCGGTTACGGCACACTTGAACGAAAGATGCGCTGGAAGAGGCATGTCCGGGTTCAACGAACTATCACTAAGCATCCGCAGAGAAGTCAGCGAGGCGACAAGGCGGTAGGCAGACGACCGACTCTGAGCCAGAAAACGCCGGGCCTGCAGTGAATGGAAGACCGTCAGTGGCACGTGCGATTCATATCGCAAACTGGTAAACATACTGGACTCCTTTGAATCGGGTATGTAAGACATAAATTTCTTGGGGTAATGTAGGGATGGCTGTCTAATATGGCCAGTGTCGTTCAGGAGGATGGCGAGGAGAAAGAGCAGTGCCAGTGTTGTTGGAGTAAAAGCGGACAAGGACAGGCGGAGGCGGGGCCGAGCGCTTCGAACGCCGGCGCCTCTGCCATGACGTCCGCCACGTGGGTCTGCAGCGCAGTGAGCAGGCGAAGAAGCTCAGACTTTTCACTCTTGAAATTATTGAATTTCCACCACCTTGCACTGTTCCACCTCATTCCCATGCCCCTGGGCGGTTTATCTATAGCGCGAACACATTGAATTTTTGTAACAAAACATGCAGCCTTTTCTTCCGTTGAGAAATGCCACTCGTGCTCGTGGCTCTGGCGGCGATACTAATAGCACTCTGGCCTTCCACCATGTGGTGCTATTCCTGCCACTGCATTCATGGTGCTATTCCTGCCACTGCATTCATGGTGCGACATCGCCAATTCTGTCATGCGGCCCCGATCTTAGTGAAGTCACCCAATGTCCGATCGCATTCGGGCTACCGGAGGTCTTCGTACCATGAACTGTTTACGAGGAATGATCAAGGTAGCGGAGCTGTGTGAGCGTTTCGATCCTTGGATGCCATGCTAACCTTTATTGTCTCGGGTCTTGACTGTCAAACAATGACACATACGATAACTGAATCAAGCTCGGCCTTGAGCCCGGATTCACCTCGCTTCGTACGTCAGTTTACTGCTATTGGAATTGGTTCACAAAGTGTAGTGGCTGCCATCAAGTCTGATTCGATCAATCAGAAGCTATGGCACTCGTTCGCCGAAAGTTGGCGGCCTTCGCCACGTGTTTACGATAGAGCTGTACCTCACGGGATGGATCAGACAGCGCCTGCAGTCTCACGGGAGCAACATGGAGTAGCGTTATGTAGGATGCCGGGCACGCACTCTCCTTCAGTCTACGTTAGGGAAAACGAGGATCCAATCCTACGATTTTTGGATATCCATTGTATCTGGATATATCTCATGGATGTACTACGCCTCCAGGGATATCCGATCACCTCTGCGACAAGGTTTCAACCTCCATTTCTAGGCAAATGCTTCCAACGTCCACTCGGTATGACGCCGAGGCGCTTTAACAGTACTGCAAGCGAAGTTCACGATGAGCGCTTCACTCGGTGAGGAACTGAGCCCGGTGACACCCGGCCCGATGGGAGGAACTACTACTTCGCTATCACTCGAAGTTCAGCCTCCGTGGATGAACCGCTTCCGCCTTACACAGGCGTTCATCATTCGTCTAATCACTCGCTTTATCGCTGCGGCCCTGATGGGAGTCTCGACTACGACATATATGCGTTTTCTTCCAGGGCCAGCTCACAGCATTTCAGATCCGCGGAATCGATCCGAACACTGCGCTTATGAACAATACAGCATCGCGGGAGGCCGTTCGTCTATAGATAACATTACATGTGGCAAAGTCCCTGCCGTAATAGAAGGAAGCGAACTGGCTGGGAACTTGCAACCAAAAAACTTACTGTGAGCTGCTTGCGCTTTTCTTATTCCCAGTTCACGCGTCGATGTCTGTCTTACATCGGAAAATCAAGCCGCTCGGACGGGCACTCAACTGATAATCTGATGCAAATGCACCTGCGTCGGAATCTCGATCCAGGACAGAGTTCGAGACACACATCCGGCGAACAGTGGCTCAGCCTTGCATCCCCAGCTGCACCGGTCATTATTGACCGTAATCACGATCCACGAGTGCAAGAGTCGACATGTCTTCGCCCAGCGACTACGCTATGTTTATCCCCCATGCACTTACTGAGTTACTATCCCGATGGCGCCTTCAATCACTCGTCAAGCGCTTTTTGCCTCGCTTGGACAATGTCGTCTGGCATTCAGCTATACCAGTACTTGGCACAGCGCGTGATTGCTACGCCTCATCGTCTGTGGCACTTGTTAGTCAACTCCACCTGTTGAAATTGATCCCGATATGAAGGATGGAATGCTGGAGGCGAAGGCTTCGTTTTATGATTACCCGGCCAGAAGTTTCGATGGGCGACCACCACAGGAACGACACGTTCGAAATATCACCATCTTATCGTCTGCATGCGTTTTTTTTTCAATCAGAGATTCCGCGCTGGCATAAGAGAGCGTCGACAGACAGCTAGCTCAGACATCTTCCCAACCGAAGACACTACTCCTCATTCCCCTCCAACGGCCTCAGCGGATTATACAGTACGTCTCCGGCGGCGCTACTACGTTAGCTCATAATCACCCAAACTCTTTTCATTGGTCCGTTAGTACCTCCCCAAGCTCATCCATGGCAATTGAAACATCGGTCGAAATGCATCAGGCTGTACGCATGAGTAGGCAGTCCTATGAACACTGGCTCTGTCTGACGTCTGTTCACTCAGGAATCCGCTGCGGTTGCAACCAAAGATGCCATTGGCTACCTCCTATCCAGCTTTGGTATCACTGAGCTCCCCCGTTTCAAGCGTGACATTGCGCTGGAGAACCAGCTGGCCGAGATAGTCCAATCCTACTCTGGGCTCAAGCCGACCCGCATTAACATAATCACCGGCGCGATCATGTCCGCTACAGCATACAGCCACATCGAAAGCTTCGAAACGAGGGTCTTCATTGCAGTATACACGATGCTTCTCGGCGCGCTGGATTGTCCGGACGTATTCGAGTCACTGGCCTCCCAGACATTCCACCGCGAATTGTGCAGTGGCTCTGTTCAGGGCGGGAACGGTATTCTCGGACAGCTGTCCAAGTTGCTTGTCACTGCCTGGGACCACTTCCCCCAGTACTCCGCCAGCGCCATCCTTACGTCGACTCTCGACTTCCTGAACATGTGCTTCGTCGAGAATACTTCACACGGCTCTATCATCACGCCTTCTCCCGATAGCTTACCATTTGTCGAGTTCCGTCGGGTGTATGGCACGGGGATCAGCGCAGCTTATGCCGTCTTTATTTGGGAGAAGGAGCAGTTCCCGGATGAGAAGGTGTTCTTACAGGCCATGCCGTAAGTGCATCCACTAAAGTATTCGCGACATCCTTCACTCTGACTGCTGCATTACCAGGGACATCATGGCATTCCTGCCCTACGTGAAGTGAGCGCCGGAAACGTCACACGCTATTCACGATGGCTGAGATAATCATGTTCATCTTGCAGTGACATCATGTCGTTCTACAAGGAAGAAGCTGCAGGTGAACTGGGTACATACATCACGGACCGAGCGTACGCGAGCGGCAAGACGCACCTGGAGACGCTTCGCGAGGTAGTTGACGAGACGGTCGCTGCTGCGACGCGCATCCGCAAGCTTCTCGGCGAAGGGCCTGCTAGAGACGCATGGGATGCGTTCGTGAAAGCATACATTGCTTTCCATGCGAGCACCCCCAAGTATCGCTTGCACGAGATTATGGATGTGCACTACGTCTTGGAGGATACGGAAGAGGCCGCGTAGATGAGCTGGGGGATGTACTTATATTTCTATGTGACGTTGATACCTGGAATGTTGTTGATGATGATTCATATCACCCAATTTCACTTCAAAAATTATCATTCACATCCGGAAGCGGGCGGGCGAGCTCGCGTCCTGATTTGGGCAGGGCGCGGAAGCACGTGGCGGGTGGTGGCGGACAAGTTTGGTCAAGAACATCATCGAGGCCAAGATGGCCTCCGTGCTTCAAAGCCGCGCTCGGACACTGGGAAGCGTGTCATGTGCTCCTCACCAGTCTCACCGCTCCCCGCGCACCCCAGTATGTATCTTCCTCCAGCATTTGTATTTGTACTTTCGTTGACTAGACCTTCCTGTAGCCCGCCTGAGCCTCGCCCCGCGTTCACGCGAACACCCTTCTTCCGTCACCGCTTAGCTGAACGTGTTTTCCGACCTTATACGTACCCAGCGGACGTGAAAACGCCCGACACGACTCTTTTCATGACCACGAACACGAACTCGACGACGAACACCGAGTGGACGGACTTGGAAGCGGGCGTGGACCGTGTGCCCGTCGAGGTAGCCCCTCCCCATTATCCCGGACCGGTCTACCCGCCGCGGCGGCATCAGTATTATGGGCCCGTTGAACCCCCGACTCCGTTCGAGAACGACAGGTTCAGGCCGAAGAAGCGCATTAATGACCCGATATTCTTGATCCTCTTCATCGTTCAGGTAGGTCGCGTCCATCGGTTCGCCCGTGAACATGCCTTATGAATGGGTGGTGCAGCTTGTGGGGATGGGTGTCTTGTCAGGAATCGTTCTTTCGGAGTACATAAAACAAGGCGGCCTCGGAGGAGGAATCGGGGGTGATTCGGGAACTAATGTCACGCTGAACAAGTGAGTCTCTGAAGTACCTTTCACAGATGTACTTATATTCTCCAAGGCACACTGCGTATCTGCTTCTACTTGTTACGCTCGCGGCACTGCTGCTCTCAACCGGCTATCTCATGCTTGTACGCATGTATACGCGGGGGATCATGCACATCACGCTTGTGCTCTCTATACTGCTCAACATGTGAGAATTTACTCCCTCATTCACAATTGTCTTCTGAGCTGGGACTAGCGGAGTTTGTGTATACTACTGGATTGAGAAGTATTATTGTGTGACCTCTCCTCCGATCTTCTCGTTCCCGTACTTACATATGCTCTACAGCCGGAGCCATCATTTTCATGGTCATTGCTTTGCTATCGATTTTTGCATACTTCGGATACCGCTCCCGCATTCATATATCTGCGCTTTTACTTAAGACTGTCATGGACATCGCAAAAACGTGGCGAAGCGTTTACCGTATCGCGTTTATCTCTCTGATCCTCCAAGCCGCATACAGCGTGTATGTGCCTCCTCTACTGGCATCACTCTGTATGGAATTGATATTGCTTTCAGGCTCTACACATTCACCGCTGTTGCAATGCAAGTTCAAAGTCATCCCGTGAGTGCGGCAAACTGACGAGTATATGCGCAGATACGAAAAGTGGACTCCTGGCAATCCCTGTCAGTCATATCTTTTCCTGGCGTATATGCTGCCTTTGCTTACCTAATTTTTTAAGCATGCAGCACCGGAACCTCGTGTTCGTCGGGCAAGGTGGCAGGCCTCATCGTCTATGCCACCTTCTCGTACCTGTGGACCTCACAAGTCATCAGCAACGTTGTGCTCGCGACGCTTGCCGGTGGGCCCTTCGGAGGTACGCCTCAGACTTTCGCGCCTACCCTTCGCTGCTCACGACCTGTTCGCCAGTCTGGGCTTTCTTCGGCATTACACACAACGGCATGAGGGTGCGTCCTACAACGGAACGTTGCGCAGCACGAGTCTAACGAACCAGCACAGCTCCGCCATCCGACGAGGGATGCCTTCCTGCGCGCATCGACATGCTCGCTCGGCTCGATCGCGTTCGGCTCGCTCATCGTTACCCTCATGGAGCTGGTCCGGCTGCCCTTGAACGCCGTGCGAAACAACGCAAATGCGGATGGCAATCGTACGTGCCTTGTTCATATCTCGATGCGTTAACGTTAAGTGATTGCGCGCGATGCAGCGGCGGAAGCTTGTTTGGCGTGCTGCGCGGAGTTCATCGTCGGCTGCATCGAGTCAGCCCTGCAGTACTTTAACAGATATGCGTACATTGAGATCGGTGAGGATGCCCAGCACTTATTTTGAGGCAAAATGCTCATCTGGGGAGGGTAGCGCTCTATGGCAAGCCATACCTGGAAGCCGCGCAGGACACCTGGCGCCTCTTCCGTGATCGTGGTGTCGATGCGTTGGCCAACGACTCGCTAGTAGGAATGAGTGGGTTTTCTCTGCAGCCGGGTCTCGTCTTGCCTCTGGACTGATGATCACACACACATACGCAGCTCTCACCTGGGGCGCGTACTCCATTGGTCTCCTGTGCTCGCTCTTCGCGTACCTATACCTGCGCTGTAAGCCCGGAACTCGCCCGTGCCTGCCGCCCGATCTGACGCGATGTGCGTAGGCACACACCCCGCATACAACGCAGGCGGGCAGTACACCGCCCCGGTAATGGCGTTTGCGTTCTTCATCGGCGCCATGTGCAGTACGTGTCCTTCTCGCTCGCTCACCGGGCACTGCTGATGTTACATACTGTGTTAGCGTTGACGCCGTCGTCGGCGATCGAGGCGGGTGTCTCGACGATGTGAGTGGTTGCGCATCCCCGACGGCTGAGGAGATAACCAACATATTTTCAGCTTCCTTAAGCTGGCCGAGGACCCGCGGAACATGGGGTGGCGTGCCCCTATGCTTGAGAGGGTCAGTTTAGCTCGCTGTATTGTTGCACCTGACACTACGGATATTCTTTCCTACAGAAACTCAAGGAAGACTACCCGGAAGTTATGAAAGATGTTCCAAGGACGTAATAAAACAGGTATGTATGTATGACAAAGGGCGGACGACATCCTTGTGTACTATTCATGCGCACGAGATGCATTTGTTTGTTTGTACTGTCTTGGCATACCTCTAGAAATTGCAGTGAATCTTGGGAATAGCAATGGACGTACACGTATCGGTGCTAAGATGTGGACGTTAAGGACGATTATGGAGGTGAAAGGTCAAAAAAGATGTCCCCGGCGGGAGTCGAGCCCGCGTCTTCACGGTTCTGCAACCTGATGCCAGGAGCACAGGTCACCACAACGTAATGATCTGACCACTAATCGACGGGGACAGCAATACTCATGGGATACATATGTTATATGAGTCGCAAAGTGCGCACGGGCAGCAGTGCGCGACATCGCAGCCGTAATTCCGCGAGCTGCGCTGCTTTGCCTAGGCTGGCCGGCTTGGCAAGTACTGTGCTCCACTCGACCACCAGCAATGAGGACGATATCCTATGTCGCAGCTTTCTTTGCCGTGCTTGCTACCCTGGTTCTTGTGCGTTTTTGAACACGTGTGCCGCTTCTGATGGCATGACTGAATCTGCCCACCATCAGAATATCCTGTCCGTCAGGCGTCCAGACTGGTCAGCCCTGCACACAGCCTGCCTCCTAACAGCGACGTCTCATCTTTGCGTATCGCCAGGCTCATCATCAGCAACTCGGACGTTTTCCACTCGAAAGTGACGGTCACGTATGGCCTCGCACAGCGCTGCGAGCGGCAGGTGATCGTCGTCCCGGGGCTTCCGGACGGCAGCCGTCTGGCATACACAGACTACCAGTGCCGCCCGTTCCCCAGCCGCTCGCTCGACAGGTGCGACAAGGAAAACAAGGCGTTCTGCCTGATCTGGGGCACGGCAGGGTACTCCGCCGAGCTCGCGGCGGGTTTTGGTGCCATGGCGCTGCTCACGCTGCTCTTTGGTGTGACCACCCACTCGCGCCGCAGGAGGATTTGGAGAGCTGTGGCGGCCCTGGTCGCGTTCCATGGTAGGGCCTCAGCACGCTGCTTATTATTTTTCATAATCCCATCCACTGATCATACCCCCAGTGGCTCTTCAACTGATCACTTTTAGCATCGTGACGCATTTCTACCTCACAAACGCGCATCCAGATTTCGAATGGGCCCGATTAGGTACGTCCCTCCTCGGTATCTCTAGCTAGGTTCCTAGGGCCAATCTGCCAACTAGGCCTGGCGTACGTATTGAACACCCTCTCGTGGACCTTCGGTGTCTTCGTCGCCGTTGGTGTGGTCACAACCGGCATCTCTGCGAACAGGGGACACAGGTGGGCGGCCGGCAACCGGGCGTACCGCCGCATAGAGGGTTAGATTTCCGTTCCGCTCCATCCGCAGCCTGATTCACGATATAGACGATTCTGACGCACGCACGACGCTATGCTGATGCCCTCGCAAACCTATGCTTCGACCGCCTGTTACCCCATGTACCAGCTTCCCGCCTTGACTAGTCTTGTATGTATTTAATAGCTGTAGATTCGTGAATCAATATATCCATCTGATTACCGCCTCTCAATACGGGTCGTCCGGGTAGTCGACCATGTCATACAGCCGCAGAGTTTCGTTCCAGTCCCGCTTGCGCCTCCTGCGCACCGAGAAGTACTTCGTCTTGCTTGCCCACCGACCCTTCACCCGGCCCTTGTCCACGCCCCTACTCTCCGCGAAGTACCTCTCCGGGTCCACCGGCAGCCCGAGGATGTCCGCAAGCTCCGTCACGCGCGCATGTAGGTCACTCCGCTGCGCCTGCAGCGCGCGCAGGTGTCCCTGGCCCACGATGAGCAGGCGTGTGAGCGATGCGACCGCGCGCGACGCGGAGATCGCGTCCTCGAGCCAGCGCAGCGATATCCACATCGTCGCAGGCACGACCACGGCCGTGAGCGGCGCGACGGGGAACGTCAGGATGACCGACCCGAGCCAGACGCACAGCCCCGAGATCAGGCCGTAGATGAGCTTGTACTGCGCGATCTCGTCCCAGGTGTCCCAGACGGGGCCCGTGCGCTTGAACTGGTGCACCGCGATGAACGTCGTGACGAAGACGGGGAGCCAGAGGAGCAGTCCCGGGATGGAGATGGACAGGAGAAAGACTGCCCATGCGAGCCGGACGAGCAGCCGGTAGATGATGACGCGCCGCCGCAGCGGCCTGCGGATGCGGTCGTCCTTGATCCCCCATCGCGCTAGTTTGTCTTGGTAATCCTGCACAAGATGTGAGACGGACTGCAAGTTGGGAACGAGGCTGGTCTACCTTAAGATCGTTCCCGAGCCGGATAATCTTCTTGTCCTCAGCAGATTCGCTCACGCCGGCCTCGCCGTCGCTGCTGCTGTCCGGGTGCGGCACCTCCGCGAGCTTGAACGCCTCGAGGAACGTCCGCACCACACGCACGTAGTCTCCGAGACTCATCGTCGTGCCTAGGGGCGCGTATATGCGCGCCGCGAGCTTGGCGTTGCGGATCAGCTTCCACGATGGCGCGTCCAGAGTGCCGGAGCTGATCTGCTGGTGCATGCGGGCAGTCAGAGCGCGGATCTCGTCGTATTTGACCGGGGCGAGAAGTTCGGGGTTGTCCTGAGGCAGAGTTAGAAGCGGCAATGTGATGAGACTGCCAACAGGTGCACTACCTTTGTCCGGAACTTCAGGGGCGAGTGGAACGTCACCAAGACGTCAGATCGGAAGTGCTCTCGATGCCTATTGCGACGGGTTAGACACTGAGCATGCCCGGTTCATTGCGCGTACATGTAAGTTATAGAGCATGTCAGAACTGAGACTTCAAAGTCCGGCTTGTCCCTATTGCGAGAGAGTGCGTCTGATACAATCCGCGCGACTACAACACTATTGTGTCAGATTCGCCACATCGGGTCATACATTGAAAGTGCCTCACCTCCCGTCTTCAGAGGCGCAATTGTGGGGTGGTATCTGCTCATACCTTCTGGGAATAGACAGACAGCATCTCCACCCTCCAACGCCTAACGGTGTCAAGCTGTAGCGTCTCGGAGGTCAATTAGGTTGCAGACATTCGCACCTGCATCAGCTTAAGCATGACTTCCGTGTTATCAACCTCCTCATTGTTGAAATCCTTCCTTCGCTTGAGGGGAATAGTGCCGGCAGACTCTATCAACCAGCTCGTGAAGGTCTTCTTGCCGAATTGAGTTGACTTGGCGGTCAGCCTCAAGAGGTTGCGCCGCTGGAGGCGAGTGTTTGCATTAGGGATGGCGCGACAAGGACAAATGTACCTTGGAGGGTATCGAAGTGACCAGCAGTCTGACAAAAAGGTAAGAGACGAGACGATCTCCGGAGCGTCGGATATTATTCTTACAGGGCGTCGGTCAAGGAGTTACTGTGATTCGCACAAACAATACTATGTGAAGATCAGCATAAGCACAGTTCTCATGAGTAGGTGCGTATTCACCAAGGATCCCCTCTCTCAGGTATGAGGTCTGCATTCTCCACGACGATTGTACCGTAGAAGATCTTGAGCACAAACTTGAAGAGAAGCCTTGCGAACCCGATTCATCACAACAGTCTCTGACGGGGGAACGAGGTTTCACCCACCTGATCAAAAAGTACGACCAAGGCGTTGGCGAGCCCTCCGGCATGATTGAGGAAGTTGAGGAGGGTCGGAGGGTTCAGTGCAATGCCAGCGAAGTCGACCTCACAGCCGTCGTCAAATTAATTACGTCAAGTTGTGTGAGTCGTAAAGCCAAGTTTTCAATCAAAATCTTGAGCTCTAGAACGTCGCCATTGTGTGTGGAGACGAGGAGGACAGGAACCCCGGCAGACTCCAAAGATGTGCCACATCCTCAATCGAGTCTCGGTGACCGGCGTTTCCGTCAAGCAGTTTAGCGCCCGAATCGCGAGTAGCTGCGGAGTGATGTGTTCTCACACAGAACTTATGGCGCGCCTCGCTCGAGACTTGGAACGGGGACAAAATCACTTCGAGGTCCCACTGGATCCGCGGAAACGATGGATCAGAGTTCGCACAGTTTCTCAGATACCCACAGCGAGTCGTCATGGATGCTCCCATAGACTGCGTTTCGGCGAAAACCCTACATTATACGAAGTATGTAGCCTCTCTCGATATCATTCCTCACCTTTGTGGTCACTCGAATATACTGTATCTGAAGCACGATGCTTGCTTCGGCTACTAACACTGGCCAATCGATCTTCGGTTCACAAGTAGTGCAAGTACCGTGACGATTCGTACGAATGAACCTGTCTCAGACTCTCAGCTTCTGCGCTCGCAAGATGATGGCAAATGTCTCGGCCCAAAGCGTCGTTCTGCGCCTTCTCATCTATATGACTCCTGTTACTGGGAACGTATGTGGCCAAAGCATAAACGTTAAGCGTCAAACCCTAGTGAGTGCACACGCTTGCCGCGTTGCACATACGTACTTTGTCTCTTCAGCTTCTCTACACTTGGCCATGGGCCACCCAATGCTCCAACGTAATTTCCTGCTTTTATATATGGATGCATATACCATGATATCCCCAATGGTATTTCCCTCCTGCAACAATTTTCCCCCGACCCCCCTGGCACACTGCCCTTGGCCACTCATCGACACCTCCACCTTTAACGCCCGCCCAAACATCACTCATGATCGCTTCGTTGGAAGTCTCCAATCAAACAGTTAGTTATGCTTCCACAACGAGTCATTCTGCGCAACTCACTGTTCTCTTCTTTACTCATCTTAGATGTCGATCATCCACGGATTCGTTTAAAACCCCGACACTCGCGGTACTGTGGACATTTTTTGGTCATGCGTGATGGTCCTTGTCCTGTGCACCTGGAAGGTGCAGGACAGTGGCGTCAACAACAAGAAGACGCAGGCGCAAGCCGAGAAATTCTTCCTGGCCTGTCTCATGATTGTTGCTCCCGACATCATGCTTGCAATCACTTTGAACGACTTCCTCAAAGCGCAGGATGTAGTTGTCGCATATAACAAATACTGGAAGTAACAACGCCGTCCATGGACAATGGTCGAGGGCTTCTACACATGCATGGGCGGGTTTATCTTGGACGGGGAGAAATCGATGATATTAGAGCACATACTCATCCTCGTTAAGCAAGGCGTTATTGACCCGAAATCCTATGCCGACGAGATCCGCGATAGGAGCAAGACAGACACACTCTTCACACTCTTGCGCGTCATCACTTGCCTTCAGGCGTTCCGGCTCGTCACAGAGTGTATCGTGCGCGCCATTCGACACCTTCCCATCACCACCTTCGAATTCAGCACCGTTGGCTATGTCATTGTCTAATGCGTCACATACACGCTGAATTGGTACAAGCCACAGAGCGTTTCATCGCGCATACAGCTTTCCATACTTCCTGGACGATCGTACGAGGACGCTGAGCGAGTGCTGCGGACTCAAGACACTCATGAGCGCAGGGAGAATCGGGATGTCGGAGTCCCCGCATCCACCGCCGAGAAATCGCTCGATGACGGCGCACGACGGCTGCCATCCATTGACGATTACGATGACGAAAGGTCTCGGGACATCGAATCGCTCGTAACTCATATCCTTCGGTCCAGCCGGTGCCACGACGGTGTTCAGTCAGGATCTCGGGATGTCCATGATCCCAAATCTACGCAAGGCCGACGGGGTTTCTTGCAGATCACTTTCGTACAAGTGATCTGCGCTTCGGTGTACATTGGCTTTGGCCTATGGCACTGCGTTCTCTGGAACGGTTTCTTTCACACCCGTTCCGAGTTATCGTTGTGGCGCATTTGCTCTGTGTTGTCCGCTGTTCTATACATACCTTTGGTGATTGCACTCAACTGGAAAGGATCGCTGGGATCCTCAGGTAAGAGCTCGACAAACAAACTCTTCCATTTTTTCAGCAATTTGACTATCTGTCGAGCTGTGTTGCTCTATATCGTTGCGCGTGCTTTTCTGTTCATGGAGATGTTTATCGGTCTTCGACGCGTGCCAGCGCGGGCTTTGGACACGATACCATGGTCGAACCTTTTTTCTAATTTGTAGATAACGACTGGTATCATAATTCACAGAGTTGGATCTGTCGTTACCGGGCAGCGAAGGATGCATTGATCGCGCTGGACTCTGTATAAGTATGTGATACATCAGTTATTCAACATAGTAAGTGAAGAATCTAGATCTGTGGCGGGAAATGAATCAAAATAATTACACAGAATCTGTCGGTATAAAACGTTCCCCGAGCTGCGTGCTCTCTGCGGGGAGCTTGCTGCCGAGCTCCTCTTCGTAAATATTGTCGCAAACCACACTTGTGACAAACGCCGACCCGAGGCTGAGGCCCAGCCGTCGGCGTAAGCGCCGAGCTGTGTCCACACGTGACATCAGGCGCCCGTAATTTTCAGAATTGCACGCGGCAGCAGGGAGCACGAGTCAAGCGCAGGTCGTCGCGGCCAGCTTCGCATTTCTGCAAGTGTTTCTTCAATTGTATTTTAGCTCAAGCTACAGCTCAAGATGGCGGAAGATCTCGAGCAATCGCTGTCAAAAATCAGACCTCATACATCCTCGAACCTCCCGCATCAAAAGGCCCCCGCCACCCTCCTCCATGCACTCGAAGCAACCTTCCGCGAACAAAAAACCGAGCCGACCGCCACGGCGTACTTTGCTACTCTGTTGACTACCCTGGATGGCGTCTCGCAAGCTGCACCAACGTCCGGTCCTACGCTCGGCGAGGGCGACGTTCTCCCTGCCGTTCTCTATCTGCTTGCCCTAGTCGTGCCTCATGTTCCCCCGCCCGTCATACGCTCCCATCTCGATACTGTACTTTCGTTGACCGCTCCTCTATTCCCGGCTCTGACCGCACATGCACCGCCTCTGCGATCGCAGCTCGCGCTCTATGGTGCCATCCTGCACGCCCTCGAGCGCCCGCAGCTCGAGAGCCAGGGTCTTCGGCAGTCCTTCAGCTTCATTCTACGTCTCTGCTTGGATCCCCGACCTAAAGTGCGTAGGAAGGCGGCTGAAGTGGTGAAAGATGTGTTGGCCGCGCCGCCTCCGCCACTCTTGAGACACCCCTACGCCGAGAGGGTCTCGGAATGGGTGATATCCGCGCTCGCAGAGGTGAATGCGGGGGGAGCACCGAAATTCAAGGGGAAGAAAGCGGACACGGAGGGTTCGGATATCACCATCCACCTGCTCGCTTTCCTCCGCCCGACTCTTGTTTTCATGCCGCCCACTGTAAGTAGTCCAAAGTAAACTACCCTGATCGCACATTCTCATCTCATCCCTACCAGTCGTTGGCTTCCATCACAACTTCCCTTCTAACCCTCCCGCGCCTCGGCAACCCCTATCTCTCCCAGTCTGCCTACTCCATTATTACCGATGTCCTCGCCATGTCGGTGCAGGACCCTGCTAACAACATCTATGAGCAGCTTCCCAATGTCCTCAAGGCCGTCCTCTCGTCTCCGCCTGCCAAGGTAGACACCGGACTTGCGCCGGCATGGGCCGCCGTGCTTGGTGGCGCTATGCTTGCTTTCCATGCGGCAGATGCGGATTCGTGCGCGAGCGATGTCGGCAAAGTCTGGAAAGCAGTATGGGCATTGCTCGAGTCGCCGGAAGCACCGACGCGCAGAGCCGCTGCGCAAGCGCTGGACTCAGTAGCACAGTGCTTTACGCCGTCGCTCATCACCGCCGCCATCAAGGAGAAGGACGCAGCCGAGCCAAAGTCTGCAGTTGGGAAGATTATCTTCCAGGCGATGAAGGCAATCGACTCGATCGCCTTCGCGCGCTCCATCTCAGAAGTACTTGCGGTCATCTCATCGCTCATCGCCAATCTGAGATACAGGAGTGGTCCACGAGGGTCGCCAACTGCTGCTGAACTACTCCTGTCCCCACTGATCGTCAAGGTGGGCGAGTTGCGCGTCCAGAAGAATTTTGAGCACAAGGAGGCTGCAGATGCCACTCTAAGCACCGCGGTGCGCGTCCTTGGCCCCGAGGTGCTTCTCAAACTTCTACCCCTGAATCTCGAGGCCGCTGATCGGTTGGTTTCTTGCCTCCTTGTATACGATCATTGAACTGACACACTTGACAGGCAAGCCGGCCTTGAGCCAAGAGCATTCCTTCTCCCTCTGCTCTCTCAGCCACATCCCTCACCACTGCAATACTTCGTGTCGTACTTCGTGCCTCTCACAGAACGCATGTTCGATCTGCAGCAGAAGGCGGAAACGGAGGGCCGGCAGTCTGAGGCGAAGGTGTGGAGTGTCCTGATCGAGCAGATCTGGACGGGTCTTCCTGGTTACTGTTGGGGCACCGCAGATCTCAAGCAGGTTTGTTTGTTGATTGATGTTGTTCTCCTTTCGTCTAGCTCACGTGCCAATTTTTTAGGCATTGACTCCAGAGTTCTCGCAACTGCTGTCGCAGCTGCTGTATGGCCAGGCAGAGCTGCGGCCAGCCGTCCTCCGCGCCCTTCGCATCATGGTCGACTCGAATGTCGCCCTTGCGGCTGGTGATGTCGTGAAGCTGCCCGAATCTGTGCGAGCGGATGCGATCACCGCTGAGGAAGCTGCGGGCAACATCGCCTTCCTGAGCACGCAGGTGGAGAGCTGGTTAGGGGTTTTGTTCAATGTTTTCAGCACCGTGGGGCGCGACAACCAGGGGATGGTTGGTGAGGTCGTTAGTGCCTGGATATCCATCGCTGGCGAGCAAGTATGTGTCCTGTTAGGTCACCATGTGGATCTCAGCTGATTCGCGTTCTGTGTTCAGGAAGTGACAAAGGCGTACCACAAGCTCGTCGCCTTATTCGAGCAAAACCTGTCGAAAGCGCGAAACTCATCGCAGTCTCACCGCCCGAATACTGCTGCGAGCGTTACCGCTGTCATGCAGGATCTGCTTGTCCTCGTGCTGCCTTACCTCTCTGCTACCGATGCGACCGCGCTCTTCCATCTCTGTCTTCAGAGCAACGTCCTCGAGAGCAAGGACAACGGTGTGCAGAAGCGCGGATACAAGATTCTCGCAAAGCTTGCTGAGAGCGGCAAAGTTGCGATTGATGTCGAATCTGTCCTCAAAGGTCTCGAAAGCATTGTCGACGGTCTGGCGCCCGCAGCGAAGAAGGTGGGATTTTTACTTCTGAGGACGAATTCTGCGATGGCTCAATTCGCTTCTAGGATCGTTTCCAATTGCTGAGCCTATTGGTGCCTCAAATCCCTTCGACTAACCTGCATCTCATACTTTCTATCATCCCCGAGGCCGTCTTGGGCACGAAGGAGCCTTCTGAGAAGGCCAGAAATGTTGCTTTTGACCTCATCGTAGCGATGGGCCGGAAAATGGGTGAAGGTGGTGTCGTGAAGCGCAACATGGTCGAAGGGATGGATACGGACGACACTACTGAAGGTATGTGTTCCAACACGCCTGAAGCAGTAGTAATCTGACGCGCCTGTGTAGCTAACGCTAGCATTGAGGAATACATGACCATGGTGACAGGAGGTTTAGCTGGTGCGACACCTCATATGATTAGTGCAACGGTCACCGCGATCTCCCGTCTGGTATTCGAGTTCAGAGGTACGCTCGTCTCTGGTTTTAGAGTATCGTGGATACTAATATTTCACTTAGACTCGATTTCGCCTCAGATGCAGACCGAGATCTTCACCACTATGCTCGTCTTCGTCTCCTCCGCGAACCGCGAGATCGTCAAGTCCGTCTTGGGGTTCATCAAGCTAGCAATCCACACTATGCCTGCAGACATCCTCCGGCCATACCTGAAAGACTTGGTCCCAGCACTACTCCGGTGGTCTCATGATCATAAGAACCATTTCAAGGCGAAAGTCCGGCACATCTTTGAGCGGATGCTCCGCAGATTCGGATGGGAGGACGTCTACTCCTGTGCGGGTGAAGAGGAGGCCAAGAAGGTCCTCGTTAACATCAAAAAGCGGAAGGACCGGGCCAAGAGGAAGAAGGTTACCAGAGGCGAGAACGAGGAAGACGAGGTAAGCCGTTATGTTAGCGATCTGACATCGCATCTTACCGGGTTGCTACGTAGGAGCCGGTGGCAAAGCCGTCCGCAGGAGGTGACGCCTTCGAGGATGTACTATATGGTAGCGAGAGTGAGCTCGAGGATAGCGATGACGATGAAACTCCCGCAAGTGCTGGGCCTGGTAGGCGGAAGAACGATACTGCAGGTGCCCGCCTGCGTGTCGACGATGACGACCCGATGGATCTTCTGCAAGGCGCTGCCTCTCGTGTAACCAGTACGTCTCACGAAGTCCACGAAGCTTTTCATATATCCACGCTGCCTCTACAGATGCTGGTGCAAACAAGCGTCGAAAGCCTGGTCAGGACGCCTCGCGGTTCAAGACTGACGAGGACACTGGCAAGATGGTCATCGACGAAGACGAAGAGGCTGAGGCTGAGGCTGGCGAAGATGTGGCAGGCAACGCGTACAAAGAGAGTATCACATCTGCCGACGGCTTCACGCGAGGTCCGAACGGGCGTATCAAGTTCAACAAAGACACTAAAAAGCGACGCCGTGAGAATGAGGCTGCTGACGAGGACGTGGAGATGGCGGATGGGGAAGCGGCCTCTGCTAAGAAGCAGAAGCGGAAGGGGGAACCTAAGTTGGGACATGAGTTCAAGGCTAAGGTGAGTAGTATCGATGGGCGACTTTCGGCTTGTGTGCTGACAGACTTCGCAGCGAGCAGGAGGCGATGTCAAGAAAGGCGGGGTGGAGCCATTTGCGTATGTATCTCTCTCCCAGGCCGCCAAAACGAAGGGTCGGGCTAAGATCGGAGTCGCTGGCAAACGCTAACGACCTGTCACTCGATCTCCGGGATATATATCAGTTGTTGATTTTGGTTTCATAAACTCTATCTCAAGTATGGTTTGACACCGCGTTGTACGATAAGGTCAGTTCTGAGCCATTCCTGCAACATTTGCTTGGTTCTTCAGAGATCATGTGAGATGCCACTCGGTCTCCTCTTGAACATCGGATACCATTGTGGGATTCTGCACGCCTGGCCGCGTGTCACAAGCTGGGTGTACCAAGCCGTGCCTGAGAATTTCCGCCGAGACACGCATGCCTGGCCATGACCATGACCTATAATTATCCCGGATGATGCTTTCTTTGTTATCAACAGTTGGAGCGTAAGGCTGCTCTTCCGGCTCAAAGCGGCTTGCACTCAGTGATCCTTCTACTGAACCTCTATGTCTAGCACGAAGTTGCGCGTGGCGATTTGGTACGCCGAACAATCCCTGTCTGATGCAGCATGTCTCATTTACTGACAGTGGCGGCGGCATCGGGGGGCTTACTCTGGCCGTGGCATTGTCGAAATACCCAGATATAGAGGTCGATGTTTATGAAGCTGCAGAGCGGTTCAGAGAAATTGGCGCAGGAGTAATGATATGGGAGAGAACATGGAGGATCCTCACTGAGCTTGGGATGTCATCTGAATTTTCCAGTATCGCTCATGCACCACCTGATGGATCTATGGGCGAGAAATCAGTCGCTTTGCATGTCCAATAGTGGACTGAAACTACTAATATTACTTCTAGGTGTCGGTTTCGACTATCGGAAATCAGACCAACCTCAAGAAGGGATTCCGTTTTATCTCTTCGCGTTACCATGTGAGTCTTTCTCACATGTAGCAGTCAGAGCTATCGCGGTTCGCTGACACGAAATTATAAAAGACGGATGTATTCGGTTTCATAGAGCGCACTTCCTCGACGTGCTGGTCGAACGTCTGCCTAGCGGCGTAGCGCACTTCGGCAAACGCCTGCAGTTGTATACTCGCCCAGGCTCCGACGGGCCGCTAATTCTCTCCTTCGCTGATGGGTCGCGAGCACAATGCGATCTTTTGGTAGGTTGCGACGGAATCAAGTCGGTGGTGCGCAGACAGATGCTGCAAGAGAAGGCTACATCGGAGGGGCGACCAGAATTGTTGGATTATATCGAGCCATTTTGGAGCGGAAGCATTGCATACCGGGGTCTGGTACCTGTGGCGCGCCTCACCCGCGAGGACGGCAGCCAACATCGGACGATCGCCTCACCCATGATGGTGCGTGGCTGTCGGCATGTCCGTTCGAGGCTTTTGTTTACAGACGGAAGCAGTATTGCGGCAAGAGCAAGGTATGTTATACGGCCACATCATGGGAAGCAGCCATAATCACGTCCGCAGCACGTTGTCAGCTACTCGATCTCCAGTGGTAGCATCGTCAACGTAGTTGCGTTGACGTCCCGTCCACAGTTGGAAGGAAGCCCTTACGAAGGGCTTTGGGTTATTGAGTGCGATCAGCAAGAGCTGCTCGACTGTTATTCGGATTGGGAGCCCGAAGTCGTAGAGATGCTGAAGGTGTGTTGCCAGAGCTGCGTACTCGTCCACACCTGCACATTGAGAGACCGGATTGCAGTGTATCGAGAAGCCAACACGATGGGCCTTACACCAGCTGCGCCCGTTGCCATGCTACACGTCAAGCAGGGTTGTGTTGCTCGGAGACGCTGTACGTCGCGACCGAACACTCATGGCGAATAGTTCATATAATGAGTCATAGGCGCACGCCATGACGCCTCACCAAGGAGCAGGCGCTGGGCAAGCAATAGAGGTAAGCACGGGCGTGACTTTGAGGAGCCAAGTCAGGAAGCTGCTGACTGACTTTAACCCTCCAAGGACGCTTTCGTCCTTGCTGGGGTGCTGGGACACTCGTCCACCACACTTGGCTGCCTCCGAGATGCCCTGGAAGCATATGAAAGAGTCAGGTTACCGCTTGCCAACCACGTCCTCGATGGATCGAGGCTGTCGGGTATGATGTATGAGTTCAACGGCGCTCAGGGCGGTGATCTGCACACACTCGGACCCGCGATTGGCAAGCAGTGGGATTGGCTGAAGGAAACGACGCCACAAGGAGAGCTAGAAAGAGCGTTACACATCTTGAATGCTCGTATGACAGAGGTTGTGCTAGCGAAGTTGTAATACAGAGACACAGTACAACTTTTGCAGGACCCTCCGAGCTTGCCTACCTGACCTGGGTTCTAGTGTTGAGGCTGACAAGACCTGCCAGGTCTATTCGCGACAAGGAACCACTGCTGCGAGGCGTGAAAATTCTTGCACAGCCGAATGGAGTTTGGGCACTATCTCATTTCGCGTGAAAAGGAACGTCGTGAATACGGGCACCCGGAACAGTACGATGCTATATATTATGTCCATTCGTCCGTAGGCGAAGTTTTGTGATTCTCAGTCTTTCTCACCATTGACATCGTGAGGCTCATTGTTCTCTTTCTCATCCTCATCGTCAGATCTCACATCTGTTGTCCGGGCGCCCATCAGGGCCCTATAATATGAGCCAGCATGTAAGCTGGATGTCACGGCGCCATCGACTTGATGACAATACTTGCCCCTTGAGGATACGGAGGATGAACATGTACCAGAACAAATTGAGGATCTGGAGGAGCAGAAGGGGAACGAAAATCTGATACCTCATCCACCAGACCATCCAAACACCGTCAGGAGGTGTCCACTGTTTGGACGTCTCCCTGCAGGGCGGACGTCAGCATGATTGTGAGCCGCATTGCAAGGAATATGCGTACGGTATCAGATCGAACTCCGTCCATACGGAGTAGAGCATGACCAGATTTAGCCAATGTCGGAAGTACCTGAATGGCCACGACTTCAGCGGAGCGTGTCAGGTGAAGCGACGGTGTACCCACGTCCAGAGCATCAGAAAACACATGAATACGACCACATTGGCCCGATCCCACTTTATGTAATCGAGCAGCTTCGAGATCTAATGTAATATCCACGGTTAGGTGATAAGAGTGCTTGAAGTAGAATGTGACGTACACCCAGGAAGGTATCCGGGAGGTCCATGCTCAAATACACCGCACTTCCAATCAGCGTCAGATTTACCAAATAGCTCCAGCTTAGCCAGCGACAACGTCAGCTATTGCCGGATCAAAGTACTCGAGGAGCGACTTACCCGACCAGCCAAAGGGTGATCATATGATGGGCGACAAGCTCGTTGTAATCCTTTCGTGGTTTCTCCAGCTTCAGGGCTAGTACCAGCAGTTGCTGGCACCAGTACGCTGCTTGCATGAGATAGTACCTCTTAAGCTCGGGGGTCATCTGCCAATGCGGATAGTCTGATGTACACATGGCATCAATCACCGGGAAACGCAAGTGGGACATGCGCGTACTCACCGATCCAGAAGTGCTCCGTTTTGTACCACCATGTGGGCAGTTGCGACATTATACGCTTCGAGCTGCGACTCAGCACGATTATCGGCACCGGTCATGTATCGACTGACCGTTCCCCAAGCCGCCATGGTGCCGAAGTAGATTACAGCATAGATTTGCTCGCCGAATCTGGCCAGCTTTGACTCCCTTTTGATCCCGAACCACCCTGCGAGCGGGCGAGAAATGTAGATGGTGATCGCCTGGCGCACGAACGACCAGACAATGACGTGGTATGCAATGAAGAGCAGGTCGGAGTATCCTTTGGCATACCGGGGGTCGTCCTCGGAAGAATCTGGCACTCGGTGCGAGATGAAGAAGAGAGGTGCAATGGGATTTAGAAGACCCTTCGCGATGGATGGGCCGAACCGCTCCCAAACAGCCCATAAGACAATCGGGACGAGCAAAATTTTCAACGCAGAGGCTGCAAGAGGCCGGGTGAGGACATCAGAGAGCGTAAGGGAAGGAGATAGCATACATGGTGCAACGGCCCATCTCAACGACCCAATGTCAGCCCACAAGCCCTCCGACCCCGTGTGCCACTTGTTTTTCTTCGAGACACGACCGTTCGCGCGTTTGGGCGCAGGTAGACGCGATTTGGACTTCCAGGACAAAGGTCTTCAGCAGGCGCATGAGTCAGGAGTCCGAATGGGTGTGAGGAAGCTCAGAACGTACGTCTGCGGCCTGAAGGGACCCGTGAGGTGGTGTGCAGGGTCGGCCCTGAGCAAAGCGGGGTGTAGATAAGCATCATCTGGGCTGCTCGATGATAGTCCTGCCACGTACTCTATTCCTTGCAACAGACCCAGCAGAGTGCTGGGACGAGCTAGCTTGGACATGATAGCACCAGTCATGGGTGCGGGACAGTGTTAGAGTTGGTTTGCGGGACTCATGAGAGTACTCCACAGGCACAGCAGGCTGTCCTGTTGTTTTCATACCAACGGGTCTAGCCTGAGAAGACTAGCGGAGTTGGGTGGATCCTCGGCTCAGGGAAGCCCTCCGGACAGCGGCCATCAATTGGCCGGGCATGGTGTGCAGCTTCGGGCTGGAGGTGTTTTCGCCAAAATAAGCAGGCTGCGGCGACATTCATGTGTGCCTATCCAGCGACTGTATGTGTCTTTGAGAGGTGAGACATGTTAATATGAAAACAGTAGTAAGTGCCTGATGAGCGAGGCGCAGCTGAGGGGAAGACCGTCGGCAGGTCAGTGAGCCTCTGAGCCGAGCTGCCCGGGACGGCATGAAGAGGCCGGTCAGCTGCGAGCTGCGCAGTACTGCTGCAGCTCGCGCGACGGCGAGCTGCAGCGCATTCGTGCATCTGCTCGCAGACGGGAGGAGGAGGATGATGAGGAGGAGGTACTGCTGCGCAGATTAACTAGATTGGCAGTCCGTAGACGGCTCAATGAGCCTGCTCCCTGGACTTCGGCGGGCAGAACGCAGGCCTCGACAATATCTCAGATCTCACGATCTCAACCTTCGAAAATCATGAATGCCGGATAATTCCCAGGGACGATGACAAAATGCGGGACAGACAAGAGGACCCTGGATATTCCCTAGGGTAGGCTGGACCCCTATCCGGACGAAAACTGGCCAAAACGGCCGTTTTGGCCAGGTCGTCATCCGGAAAAAT
>KV722645.1:0-25981 GCA_001687445.1 Obba rivulosa | reverse complement strand
AGAAAGGCTCTCGGCTCTTTCGGAAATGTGGTCGTGATGTGCTCTCTCAGTATGCTGAAGACCGAGGAATCGCAGACTAGAAAATGGTTCATTCACGGTGTCTCACGATGTCTCATCATCACTTACCGGAAATCATCAGTTCAAGCAATCCGTACGACGCAGATAGTGTTTCCGCCAAGCTCTGAATATCGCCAGCAGGATTCTTGACGTATTTCTCGAAGACGCTGGTGGCGACCTCCATGCCTCCAGGATCGCGAAGCGCTGCAGCATCGAAAAGGCCCATGTCGAGTACAACATGGGCAGATTTCGACGCTCTATCACTTCGCAGTGTCTCGCGCATGCTAGTAGCAGGAGAAAGACTAGGGGCAGATTGAGTCACCTCGAGGTCTCCAGAATATAACGTTGGACCATTGCAACCTCGTGTTCGGAACTTCTTGAATCTGATTGCAAAATGATACAGTGGCTCCCACTGAGAAGTCGCAGCACCTGTCATTTTTGGGTAAGTCGCAACGCGGTCCGCAGGATAGAGTTCAACATCATGGACGAACCTAGTAAAATGAATGCCCCGTTCCGCCCATCGTGCGTACATCACGACGCCCGCGGAGATGACTTCGACATACACGTAAGGTGCATAGGCATCGTAAAATAGCGGCACTCGGTGTAGATTTGGATCAGATGGGAGCTAGTGAGTGAAGGCGTATGGTAATCGAACAAATGAGATTGCGCATCTCCTGACCGATTCGGTGGAAGGACACGGTAGCATGTCGAAGGCTGTCATGCCATGCTTCTCCGCGTGCACGAGGTCTCTGTGTAATGGTTCTCCAGGCCGGCTATATAGCATCCGTCGTCGAGTCCATTCGAAGCTAGACACGAAGTGTCATGATGTCATGGTAGGATTAGCGGTATGAAGCTGAGGTATCTTGGACGATGAGCAACGTTTCCACTCACCATAATGCACTACTGGTCCAATATCATCCATCAATTCTACTTGGTATATTAGGCGCATTCTATCCGAGTGGAAGTCACTGTGAACAATATTCGCGTCCCTTGGCTGTGCCGAAGCAAGTCCATGTAGCAGTGACCCCATACATCATCCACCGGTTTTACTGACTCTATGAGTGTAACATACATTCGAGGAGAACCCGTTGGTGAACAATTGCGTCTGTCATCTGGTCAGATGCACACTCGTCGACCAAAAGGGAGTATTGCAGGTTGCTCAGCAATCTGACTGCAAGCTAACCATCGTGATAGCCATGGAAACTGAAGAGCTCATACTAGATGAGAGGTGATAATGTCTGTAGGGAATGCTGACAAGTTAGAGTCCCTCGCGGTACGCTGGGAATGAAATGCGATGTGGAGACTTGCTATGTCCCATTTCATTCGAACTTCATCAAATTTATCAAGTTCCAAGCATCCCCGTTTCCTTCATGGGAGAAAGGCCGTGTCGCTGGTGTTGCTCGAAGTTATCGAAGTCATCAAGTATGAGTGCTGACTCGGTATCAGCACAGCACATTAAACCAGAACTGAGAAATTCAAAAAGAGTTGATCTTATAGGGCTTGGTTGAGGCTGGCGTAAGGCTGCTTGCAGCTTGTAACGATGCGTGTGCAAAGCGAAGACGAAGAAAGGAAGAAAACATGCCATATGTATAAGTGTCCGTCAGCCATATCCAGAAGGGGGCGTAACCGTCTTGGCACTCGGCAACGCTGACTGCGAGCGACATAACGATCGTGACGGATAGTCATGGAAACGAAAAAGAAATCGTGCTGGGAGAGAGCAGATAATATTAATATTTGCCTTGTTCAGCAGTCCATGGCAAGATGTCGACAACTTGCCAAGTTCCTCACGGGACGCCAGGAACGAAATGCGGTGTGGACGCTTGCTACATCCTGTTTTATTCCAACTTCATCAAGTTTCACGCACTCTGGTTTCTTTCTCGGCGCAGGAAGCCGTGTCGCTAGCCTCGCCCGTAGTCATCAATGATGAGCCTACATCAGCACGGCTCACTAGCCATTATCCACTGAACTCCATCATCCTCTGATTGCGCCATCGACTGGGATCGACCTCCTCTGTGTTCCATGGCAGAGTTCTCCTCCCTTGAGCAGGCCTCACCACTCGAGACACTCGTACGCCGGGCATCATCTCACAGAGCGAGGAATCCAGCGGCTAACTTAACGACGCCTCCGAGACCCGACGGATCACAGCAGGCTGCACATCCACCACCCTCGCCGCTCTTGCACACCCAATTCCGCTCATCTACAACGACAGTAAACACCTCATTTCAGGACTACGACACCAGCCTCGGTGACGTGCAGTCGACATTCTCCTGGCTGGATCGCGATCGGGGCCCGCAAGCGCGACGGGAGTCTCACGACGAGGGCGAGAGCTTTTTTGCACAGGGGCTTAGGGCAGGGCGAGGGCAGTCCGTCGACGTCGACTCGCAGTACAGCTACGATATAGACGACATCGCTGCCGAGTACCGCACCTCGACCGAAACATTCAGGCCTGGCGACCATTCGCGCCGCGAGTCGGCCGCTATTCCGACGGTCGTGGTCTCCCCCGGTGATCCAGGAGACGCTGGTGTAGACCTCGAGGATGCATTCGCAGCGGCGGAGGAGGCGGTAGCGGTGTCGGATGTGCCGCCGCAGGGACGGATGCCGTCGCGTGTACCGGTGCGGGCGGGGGTCGAGATGAACTTTTCGCGGCCGCGGCCTGGCGTCCTGCCGCTCGACCTCGACGGCGACGAGCGCAGGCAGCATGCGTTCGCACAGCAGCAGCGCCACCCGTACTCGGCAACGTCTTCCGCTCCATCATACGATGGCGGGGAGCGGTCTGGTGTCCCGCCGGTCGACCTCGACGGCGACGAGCGCACGCGGCAGGAGTTCGTACAGCAACAGCAGCACCCGTACTCGGCAGCGTCTTCCACTCCATCATACTATGGCGAGGAGAAGCCTAGCGTTTCGCCGTTCGACCTCGACGCCGACGAGCGCACGCGGCAGGCGTTCGCGCAGCAACAGCGGCACTCGTACTCGGCGGTGTCCGCCGTGTCATCGTACTCTGGTGAAGGGACCCCGTTCACGCCCAGCGCGTACGCCGAGCTGGGCCCGAGCAGTGCAGGTAGCCAGCCCTCCAGCAGCGCAGGCCGGGGCCCGGACCCGAGCGCAGCGATGAGCCCTCCGCCGCGCCTCACACCGGGGATGGCCATACCGCCCGCTATGATGCCCACCACAAAGCGGCCCGAGCCACGGCTTGCACCTGGTACCTTCATCCCTCCGTCTCCGTTCGGCGTGCAGCGCTCGAACACGCATCTGACTGCGGGCACGGTCGTCCCTCCTGGCCCGCTCCCAAGTGGCATCCGCACGGCGCCCGCCGTGCAATCGTTCGCGGACGCGCCATCTGGGCCACTCCCTTTGCCTCCAGAATCTGCGCCTCCGACGCAGCCGGATCTGGCACCCCCACAGAGTCTTATCCCTCCCCCGCTAGCGTCCCCCGTGAGTCTCTACTCCAATTATTCGTTCTACCAACTACCGGCGTCTCCAAACGGCAGCACGTCCATGCTCAGCCCTCGCGCTGTGCCCTCTCCCAGGGTTCCCTCACCATCCGCCGCCTCTCCCGTGGGGCTCTCGTCGCGCCCACCTACACCTGCCGGCGGAGTCAACCAGAATCCGACGACGCCGCAGGAGTGGCTGCAGCTGGGAATCCAGCATCACGAGGCGAATCGGCTCGTTGAGTCGGCAAAGTGCTTCGAGCGCAGCGCGACGCTCGATGGCGGGTGTGGCGTCGGGATGCTGATGTGGGGCTTGACACAGAGGCATGGGTGGGGATGTGCGAAGAGCGAGAAGACAGGGTTCAAGTGGCTCAGGAGGGCGGCAGAGGTCGCGGTAGGCGATTTGGAGCACGCACGTACGGGCGAGAATACCGCGCTGATCAGGGTACGTGGTTCTCTATTCAATCATAAGAAGAGGTACCAAGTCAGTCGTACAGTCGGAGTTGGTGCTGGCGATCTATGAAGTTGGTCAGAGCTTTTTCCGCGGCTGGGGTGTGGAGAAGGACAAGAAGATGGCTGTGGTGTGTGCGACCTTCTCAGTGGTTTGACGGTTGTCTGATTGCTTGCAGAGCTACTTCCGGGTCGCTGCGCGCCTTGGGGACCCAGACGCGCAACAGGAACTTGCATTCTGCCTAGCGAATGGGAAAGGATGCAAGAAGGATAAGAAAGAGGCGGCGAAGTGGTATCGTGCAGCGGTAAGTTGGATTGCTTTCTTTATCGCGATCTTCATTCGAGCTGAACGTTTCCCCAGGTTGCGCAAGGCGCTAGCGAGATTGGGCTCGCTTGGATATACAAGGAGAAGTATCAGTGAGACGTCGGTCGCATTTTATATGTGCTTGCAACGTGCTACATTAAGGGTTCTCGTCCTCTAGTTATAGGTCTGCTGTCGGTCTCGGCACACATGTACACCTGCGTATACCCCTCATCGTGGTCCTCGCGCTTGGATGTCCAATATCATTATTATTTTCCTGTTGTAACTTCATGGCTGCAGCAGCTGGTGCAACATCCACCACTCTTTTCTTGTCGTGTCTAATATTACTGTTTCTCGTCTTGGCGTGGAATGCCTCGGCTTGCCTGTGAGGGGAATTCCTCTGTCACCACGTGCGTCGCGCTGGTACTCCTTGATGCATGATGATTGGTCATTTTCCAGACCCCCTAGTCGGTGGTGCTGGTGTGCCGACACGTACGTGTAGTCGAGGAACGCCCCGGATCGCTGACATATTACACTAATTGTTCCCATGTGTCCTCACAAGGTTTGCCCGTATGATGACTCTGGGTTCTCTGCAAGTCGTATGTTGAGTAAATTAAACGATTGAATGGATACGTTTCAGAACCATTTGTTCGCAGCAGACATCGTGGCAGCCACAGCGTTGCCGGGGACCGGTGGCGAGGCGCTGAGTCAGCACGGAAGATGCCGTCCGGGATGGACCGAAGGGAATGACCTGAGCAAAGCTTGCAGGCCTCCGGGTGTGCTCAGACCTCCATCCCCTCCTCGCCGTCCGCAGTCCTGTATTCCACAATTTCGTCCAACGTCTCTCTAAGACTCAGCATCTTCTGTGCCAACAGAGGATACATGCTTCGACCTCCAATCGCTATATCCAGGCACAGACGTTTACATCCGAAACCGCTCAGTACTGTACGCGAGTCTCGTCTCAATTTCTTGCTTTTTCTTTCTAATTCTTCTGGTCCTCGCAGCGTTAAAATTTGCCCAACATGGCCGCTGGAGTTGTTAACATTCGTCGTGATGTCGACGACAAATTTTACCGCTACCGGTGAGTACCAAATTACCCTCCGCATGCTCGTATACGATATTAATTGGGGCCGCTTCAGCATGCCCCTTCTCCTGACTAAGATCGAAGGAAAGGGAAACGGCATCAAGACTGTTGTTCCTAACATGTCCGATGTAGCCCGGGCGTTGAGCAGGCCGCCCACCTACCCCACCAAGTTCTTCGGATGCGAGCTCGGCGCCCAGACGTCGTTCGATGAGAAGAACGACCGGTACATCGTGAACGGCGCGCACGACGCGGCGAAGCTGCGTGAGCTGCTTGACGTGTTCATCGAGAAGTTCGTACTGTGCAAGGCGTGCAAGAACCCGGAGACGGACTTGATCATCACCAAGACCGACGAGATTATCCGCGACTGCAAGGCGTGCGGCGAGCGTACCGGGGTCGACATGCGTCACAAGCTCACTACGTTCATCCTCAAGAACCCGCCGAAGAACCCGAAGAAGTCTAAGAGCAAGAAGGCGGGCGACGGTAGCCACAGCCCGAAGGGCAATGGCGATGCACAGGAGGGCGCTAATGGGGACGCGGATGCAGATGCAGGCGATGAGAGCGACGACGAACTTACCCGCCGCATCAAAGCTGAGGCTGCGGAACTCAACACCGACGCCACCATCGCCAAGGAGGATTGGTCCCAGGACACTTCCACCGAAGCCGTCAAGGCCCGCGTCGGGGCTCTTGGCAGCAAGCTCGCCGGCATCGCCATCGCGGCTGGGGACGACGAGAGCGATGACGACGCCGACAGTCCCTACGCCCAGCTCGGACGTTGGGCCGAGGAGAATCGCGAGAGCGGCCCGGTCGAGGTATTCAAAAAGGCGGACGAGCTGGGGATCGCCAAGAAGCACAAGACCGTCCAGGTGCTCGCGCAGGCTCTGTTCACCGAGAACATTGTGAAGGAGATTCCTACATATTCTGCCCTGTTTCTGAAGGTCTGTCATCCCCAAAGTATGCTGTGCGGGTTCGATGTTTTCTGACGGTATCGCCTACAGATGGTGACCTCTGAGAAACACCAGAAGTCGTTGCTCGGTGGCATAGAGCGCTTCGTTGGCCGCGACCACCCCACACTCATTCCCGCCATCCCTAAGATTCTCATGTCGTTCTACCAGATGGACATCATCGAGGAGGAAGTCGTCAAGCAGTGGGGCACGCACGTTAGCAAGAAGTACGTCGACCGTGACACGAGCAAGAAGGTCCGCAAGGCTAGCGAGCCCTTCCTTAAGTGGCTCGACGAAGCTGAAGATAGCGACGAAGATGAGGATTGAGCTAGAGAATTGAGCTGTATTTATATTGTGTACCATCGGCTTGCTGACTTCGCTCCATGTTTCATTGTTTATATGCGCCGTGTATTTCAGTGTCATGCCACTTGAATATCTGCGTTATACAAGTTGCTTATGAGTGTATTTGATGCATACGTGCTGCGAAGACACATGCAAACACGAGATTGTATGGTATGAATACGTGCGCGAAACGAGTCAAGCTACAGAAACTCAAACTATAGATGCTGGTACGTGAGGTCAAGTGAGGTCAAGCGATCAAGGTGAAGTTGCAAAGACAAGGTAGCATCGAGCACTACTTGTGACCCGACAGATTCAAACCCTTCATGAGATCTCCCAAGTTGAGAGTCAAGTTCTCGGCGCCCTCCGCCGAGGCTGACCCTCGCTCGAGCTTGATGTCGGCGGTGTTGATCGTTGTCGAAGACGTCGAGGTGGTGCTGCTGCGTCCGCCGGCCTGCGGACGACGCTGGAGCTGGATGACGAGGTAGAGATTGTCCGCATCAGAGCTCGTCGTCTTCGTGACCGTCGTCTGCTGCGCCTTGAGCTCGCGGATCTGAGCCTGCAGCTTCTCCAGCTCGGCCTTGGACTGCAGCTCGCTCGCCTCCGCCTGCTTCTTCTCCCCCTCCAGCCGCTGCATGATCTCCTGCTGCTTCTTCAGGTGCGCTTCGGTCGTCTCCCGATGCACGCGCTCGAGCTCCTTGATCTTGCGGTCGCGCTCCTGCGCCTCCGCGCGCGTCGTCACCTGCATCGACTGCAGCTTCTGCCGCTCCTCGACGAACCGCTGGTTCCATTCCACCTCCTTCTTCTGCACCATCATGTCGTACTGCCTCTGTACGCTCTCCCGCAGCTTCACCTCGCTCTCCTCACGGACCTTCCGGTCCTGCTCGAGCTGGGCCTGCAGCTGCTCGGCCCTGACGTGCGCCTCCTTGATCTGGGCGTCGAGCTGTGCGCGCAGCTGCTTCTCGTTCAGCTGATTGCGCTCGGCCGTCTCCTTCGCGGCCGTCTCCCACCTGCTCCGCTCGACCGCAATCTGCTCCAGGAACTCTGCGCGCTGCTTCTCCTTGTCGATCTCCGCGGCGTGCCGGTCCTGCACGGCCTTGGTCTTGACCGACTCCAGGCCCCTGTTCAGGTCGCTCACCGCGTCCTGCCACTTGCGGATCTCCATCTGCATCTTCTCGCGCTCGTCTGCGATTTCCTTCTGCGCCTGCGCATCCCGGGTCTTCAGCGACATCTCGAACTCCTCGCGCAGCGCCTGCATGTCGCGCTGGTGCTTCTCGATGAGCCGCTTCATCTCGGCGTTGAGCTCCTCCCCAGCAGCGGTCTGGGAGAGCTCCTTGCCCGCAGCGAGCTCCTCCTGAATCTGCAGCACGATGGGGTCGTGGAAGAGGATGTAGGAAATGATCTCCGTAGCAGATGTGAGTCCGTTGTTGAACCGCTTCATCTGTGCGCCCTCGTCGAGGAGCGGCTTGAAGGTCTTCATCATGAGCTCTCTCTCTCGCTGTGCTCCGAGCTCCTCCGAGACAGTATCCCACATCGTCGTGACGATGACGACGTTCTGGAGGGTCTTGCTACCGCAGAGCTTCTGGAACATCCGGAGGTTGCGCTTCGAGACGCCGCCTACCCGGACGTCGTTGATGCGGTGCATGTAGATAAGCCCGTTTAGCTTCCGGCCTTCGTCGTGCCTGCAGAGATGAAGGATCAGATCCTCAGCTCAGCCAACTGCTCGAGGAAAGGACACTAACTCGTTCTTGAGATACGAACTGATCTTCTTGAGAATATCCGTGTCGGTAACGCCATCGCGCGAGTCATCAAAGCCGGGGGTGTCGATGAAGGTGACTGCCCGTCCGTCGGCTTCGAAGAACGACGCCGTCTTGACATCTGCCGTCTCCGACTCCAAGGTGTAGCCAACCTTGATCCTTTCATCCCGAGTGACTAGGCGGATGAACTTAGCGGGAATCAGACATGCGGTGGAGCTTTGAGTCGTATAGGTGTATTCATACCGTCGATTTTCCAGTACCAGTAGAACCCATAACGCTGTCATCCGAGCGTTGTCCCAAATCAATCAAACGAAGCACCATGGGATATCCGTATACTCACGCAATCATAGCATCAGGGCGGACTTGAGCATTTGGCCTGCTCCACGGTTCAATCTGCAGATGTCCTCGAGAGAATCTGAAATATTATCTATCAGGAAAAGGCACGATAGAGAGTATAGTCATATTTGACTCACGGTGGAGATGACATGGGTGCGCAACTGGTGGGTGGTAGGCTTTCGCAGAGTCGAGAGAGATAGCGTGAGCCACGGTATAGAGATGTTTAGACAGAAGCAGCCCTTAAGAGAGGTCGTGACGCTCAGTGTTTGCACGATGGGTTCCGAATTTGGACGCGAGAAATCCAACCTCTGGCTCAAAGACTATCGGATCTGCGCCCTGCAGATATGGATCAAGTCTCATCGCCATGATACACGAGGCCTCCGCGTTGACCAAGGGCAGTTCGGTGAAAGTGCGTCCTATCTTCGCATCAGCATGCCAGTCTGATCCAAAGGAGAATAGTTCCATGCATCGCAGCGACAAGCGACATATCAAGGCGCGGTAGCATGCAGGCGCCGAGGGGGCGCAGCATTGTAGAAGACGAGAGAATATGAGCAGCATGCCGGTTATGGTCCGCTGCTTCCGCCGAGCGCCGAATCGATACTTCGCCTACTTATTATAGGTCCAAGAGACAACCTGTCCGAGTCAGCGGCCCAAGGTCCTAGGCTGAGAGACGTGGCTTCTCCAACACGCCCTCTGGTGAATGCCGTGACCTTCACTCGGTAGCTCTGAAAGGAAGCATGATTTAATCGCACTTTACGAAGCCAGCGAACGCGGCTTCAAGCGGCGTGTTGATGGTGGTACATCGTGGGCTTGTGGACATGCCGCTCTAAAAGATGGACCTGCGATCGATCGCGGGATAGTGCATGGCCAGAGATACTTGAACACGCATAACAAGCGTGGGGCCGGCGGCCAGAGGAAATGTTCTATGTGGAAATCCATCTGAGTGTATACCGGTACGATGATCTCGCCGCAAATATCACATATGTGCGGCAATGATGTGACAACGCCCATCAGGTGAGTCAGCCTTTTGTCAAAGCCAGTAGATAAGAATCGAATTCCAGACTTTGCATTCAGAGACGGGTAATGGGGCGAGCGAATTAGTCTAAGGATACACCGATGCTTGCAGATATTCTCTGGGTTATGATAAGCCGTCAGACGAATAGCACGAGCGCAAGGAGTCGGCTGGCAGATATCATAACTTGCACGCAGTATTAACTGAGCTACCTTCAGAGAACGGAGCAAGCTCACTATCGTAGGGGAGACAGACCAACATCAGTTTCGTCAGTGAGCACTGACAAACGGTATGCCAACTCAGAAATGAAACCACCCGAGTCCAGAAGTCACCGATGATGATACAAGGAGTCACAACCGATCTTCGCACAATTTAATGAGGGGAATTCGTCGGAAAACCTTAGAATCGGCGACCTCAGAGATGTAGGGAAGAAGTAGCGAACGAGAACAAGTGCCATGAGACGTCGATGACCACCAAAGTTGGCGCCCGTCGCCAATCTCGGCGAGACGCTGGACAGATCGTGGCCAGATTACTAAATGTGGGATTCAACGCCAGCTTCAAAGTCAGCAATACCCTTTGACCTGCAACGGCGAGCTCTATTGAGAACGTCCCTGATAGCCCGTCTGCTTAGCACTTGAAAGTTCGGTCAGGGTCCCCGAGTTCTCGGTGGCAGGAAGGTTGCCTGCTCTATATCCTCTCGTCCACCGCGGATTCGCAATGCCATTGCCATTTGCATCTAAGTTGTGGAAATATTTTGTCACGGTCAAGCTCGTCTTACTTTCCGCAGCTATTTGTTCGAGTTTCCCACTTGTCATACTGGCTCTTCCATTCATCTGTCTTTCCTGGGAATTGCAAGGCTTTCGGCGTTGTTTCACTCGGATGCATTGGCTCCCTGGCAGTGATATCGTGGTGATGTTGTTTCTTCCAGGCGGTCAGGTTTGCTGCGTGACGTTATGAAATGGCTCCGCCAAGCACCTGCATTTTGCTCCCCGGACACCGCTCTGCACATAGCCTTGCCACTGCCCAAGGACTAAGTTGTTCGGAGATGGACAATTGCGTGCCTCACGTATCTATCGGGACGGTAGCCGGAATCCCGTGAATGCGGACTAACTGGGCTGGTAGTTTGCTGCGCTTGTCGGACTTCTACTGCAACGACGATTACATCCCCTGCGCTAGCATGTCTCATGACGAATGCACTCGTGATGAAGATAGCAAGACCGTGAACAAAGACCGGCTTTGTCACGAACAAGTAGTGCATGTCGGCCAAGGTGCTAAATTGAGGATGCGCTCCCCACTGGCAACAACGGTGTCCAGAGGTATGTCGCTTCATGCCACATAGAGCCCACTTGACCTACAGCCATGTGCACAGGAGACACACCTTGCGATGATGACATTCTTGTAGCGTGCGTGGTTGCTGGATAACAAGACGTACGCGGCTGACAGCAGGTTTCCGTTGCAGCGTTATGGGCCAAAGCGGGGCTGGGAAATCTACAGTAAGCCATATGATTGGCTATTTGCGCATTCTATTTGTGACAACTGCATCACCTAGTTCATCAACTTGCTCAGCGGTTCGAGTTTTGCCGTAGGCCATGACCTGGATTCATCAACGATGGAAGTACGGTTGTCTCGGCCTTTCGAACTCGATGGCCGACGTGTTCGCCTAGTCGATACGCCTGGATTCGACGATTCATCGAAAAGTGACGCGGAGATACTCACTCAGATTGCTGACTTCCTTGTCTCTCCGTGAGTGTTTCGTACCGCCCTTGAGTCGTACTGAAACCACACTTCTCAGATCTCAACGCTGTGCGGGCCTGAATGGTGTGCTCTATCTACACCGAATCTCTGATGTACGAGTCGGCGGTGCCGCTCGACGCAATATTACCATGTTTCATCAGCTCTGCGGTCCAGAATACATGACCAATGTCGTCATCGCTACTACCCGATGGCAGGAGGTCGACGAGGAAACTGGATCCAGGAGAGAGGAGGAGTTACGGACGAGTCCGACCCTGTTCAACTCTGCACTAGACTCTGGCGCCTTGCTGGTCCGTCACGATCGGGACCTTGAATCTGCGCAAGATCTCATGCGGCATTTCTTACACCTATCCCCCAAGCCTTTGCTCATCCAGAAGGAGATGATAGACGACCACAAACTGCTGTCGGACACCTCAGCGGGGGCGGAGCTTGAGCGGGATATACTACTGCAGCTACAAAAGCAGAAGAAGGACATCGACGAGATGATGCGGGAGCAGGAGGATGCAGTGAAAGAGCAGGATGAGGAGCTGAATGCAGACCTTGAAGAAGAGATGCAATCCCTGCGTGCTACTCACGCCCGGCTGCAAGCTCAATTTCAGAGACTTGCAGAGCATCGAGGTCTTCCGATGGAATCAGCTGCGGGTTCCCCGGGTGGTTCGACTCTGGAAATGTTGGTGGTGCCGGACATTGGTGCTTCCTATACCACTACCTCCGAGACCGTCCAACCCATATTTCCTCCCGTCGCCCAAATCACCACGGTTTCCTCCGGCATTCTGGACCCATATACATCGGCTAGCCTCGTCGATGCCTCTGCTTTCACGGCTCCTAGCAACGCTCTTTCACTCCCTTATCCTGTCGTCCTTCCAGCCGCGGTTTCTCAGGCCGTGTCTCCCGTTCCATCCCCGTCGTCGTCGGAGCCGCACGTCGACCTAGTGCGCGATCATGGCGACGTCCTTTCGAGGCTTTCGGACCTGGAACGAAGCGTGGAGGGAGTCAAGAACGTGCTAAAAGGCCTCGATGGTCGTGTTCAGCACGTCGAGGATCATCTGCTGTCTCAACAGCTGACATCATCTGGTAGCGGAGAGCAATCTACTTGGACGGGCTGGCTCTACGAGAAGACTGGACAGTTGTCTTCTTCAATCAGCCGCAGGATTGAGGGCATTGTGCCTGGTTTGTTCAAGTCGGATCAGAATTGGCCTTCGGTTGTACCCATTAACACAGAGGACTACGTGATGCTGGATAGGAGTGACATTGTCTAATGGTTCTCTTCGACCAGGCGTTCTTGACGTGGCTATCGCAGAGAGTCTTGTTGAAGAAAGGATCTCGCCCAATTATCTATCATGTTGGATAGGATTCGACTGACTCTTTCATGCTGTACCTACTGCTGTCTCGCTTCCATGTGTACAATGTGATCTATGATGTGGTCTGCAGATGCCTACGAAGTACCTATCAAGATTCCTATGAGCGATGCGGTATCCGCAGCCAGATGGTCGCTTGTCGTACTACAGACGTCAGCTTATGCTAGAGATCTACGTTATCCTCGCAGCGGTACTAACGAGTGCTTCTGGTGACCTGTCTTTGTCCCTCCGCCTCCAGCCAAGCCCTATCTAAGTCCTCCTTGAGAACCTTCAACAGTCGGATCTGATCATTGATGAGTTCCATGATCTCTCCGTGCACCAGGGCAGATTCCTGAGCTGTGCCCGACGTCATTGTCGATCCTCTCTCCACCCCCACTGGTGACAGAGGGCGCAAGACAGGCACCTGCTTGCTCCTGACCGGGGAGATAGACTTGTGCGACGCTCCGGCACTGTCAGGCTGCGGAGCCTCAAAGATGTCGCGGAAGAATGCGTCAATGTCGCCTCCAGTGGTAGCAGTTAGGGAGGAGCCATAGACAGGAGCAAATCCGGGTGAGCGTGCTTCTTTCGGGGAGCCTTGGGTAGTTATATGTTCCGACATGTTACGATGAGGCGATGGAGACATGGCGTGAGTGGGGAGTAGGGAGGGCGCAGAGCTAGGCGTCACGAATGCGGAGGTCGACAATACCTCGGCATTCGCGGACACCCGACCAGGGGAAACCGGAGTGGAACCATCAACATGTGAGACGATCGAATCCAGAGTACTTCCTTCATCCCAGTCCATGCTTGCGTCTTCCCGCGGCACCTGCAACAAGGGGGAGTCGGATCGGCATGTAGCTGATAATTGCATCACCTGGGCCTTGAGGCGAGCGAGAAGGGAGCGTTGCTCGCGCATGTCATCATCCAAGTCCTGTCGTGCTTCGTCGTCGCGCTCTTTCAGGGCTTCCTTCATCTGCTTCTTCAATTCATGCATCTCCTCCGTTTGTTTCTCTATCTGTGCAGCGATCTCCTTGCGCAGTTCCTTCCCTGCGGACGTGTCCGAGACGGCTTTACGCTGATCAACGATCTCCTTCTGGATGAAGAGCGCTTCGGGTGATGATTCCTTGAGGATGTAGCGTATGATGTCGCGCGCGGAAGCCAAATTTTTATCGTGACGCATGTAATGAGCTCCTGCATCAAGGGCGGGCTTGAAGAAGACGTCCTTCGCCTTGAGCTCTGCTTCACGTGCGCGCCCTACGGCAGGCTCGACTTCGTTCCATCGCGTAGTCGCGAGAACGACATTCTCCATGAAGTCAGTCCCGCACAGTTTGTTGAACATGGTGAAGTTGCGCCTGGCGACGCCACCCATGCGAGGATCCGTGATGCGCTGCATGTAGATGACGCCGCTGAGCTTAAGCCCATCTCGATACCTATGCGTCTGGTTAGATGTGCTCCATGTGATAGCCAAGAGATGCTGACTGGGAAGCGAGGAAGTTGGCAATAGTGCCCAAGATCTCGACATCGCTCTTCGTAGAATCGTCGAATCCTGGCGTATCTATGAGTCTGACGGCGCGGCCGTCAAATGTGAACGTCTCAGACAGTTCGACTGTCTCTGTACACGAGTCGAGTCCACTGCTCGTGCGGATGTTCGAATTGCTCAGAAGGTTTATGAACTAACACAATATTCAGCTTACTGACGCAACAAGAATCTCACTGATTGCGTACCGTGGATTTCCCAGTCCCGCTAGCGCCCATTACCCTGCACAACAAACCTACGTTACGGTCTAGCTGACTTTTCCACACATTTCACTTACGCGATGCGCACTTCTCTCTGTGTGCCTTCGTTGTCTGGAGTAGCCTCAGTACACATAGACGACAACAATTCAAGAACTCACAAAAAACTGACATGGGCCGCTGCTCAGCAGAGATTGTATTGGCGAACATTAGGGAAGCCAGGCCGCTTGACTGAGGAGATGTGTTCGGGGTTGCACGGGCGCACGACTCCTCGTATTAATTCAGCGCAGCTTGCCAGGATTTTCAATCGTGTTCGACGATCCCGTATAGGAGAATGTCGTAGATGTTGACGATCTACTGCCCTGGTCTGCGCTCTCAATTAAGCACCCTGGTACTAACAAAACCTGGTCTCGGAAACCTTGACTGATTATTGAATGCACCGAACAGGTGTCGTGTCAACATGATCTAGAACAGTTTGCCCTTGTGCCAGGGGGAACTCGTATCGGAGAGTTCACTGATGCATCATGCTATGCTCGGGTCTCGGCCTGCACCAAAGTAGAGCTGAGCATGCAAGAAGGATCCGAGATGCTCCGTGATATCTAAATGGAGACGCACCTGACGGTCTCGGACACAGCCTTCTCGACGCTCGGTTTGCACGAGGTTGCAGCATTCATCAATCACAGCCTCTCAAGGACAATGGAACGCGGACGCCTCACGTTCAACATGTGAGAATACCTTCAAAAAGAGCTGAAGCATGGATCGGCAAGTATGTCTGACGGCAACGTCACCTATGCATGGTCCCCATCCGATCCTGTGGCAATCGTCAAAATGTGATGTTTGCATTGGATACTATAGATATATCGGATGTTGTCGCCTCAAAACCACCGAAGCCGAAATTGATTTAGATTCGACAGGCACGATCACCTCGTGCTTTGCGAAGACTGCTGGGAACGGCGCGCCGAAGACGTCCCTTTTCTAACACGGCTTTGTGACATGTTCAACGATGCCACATGATGCAACGACGGAGAAAAGTGACCAGACGGACTGCATACAGTCTTGGGACGTCGAATGGGTCGGGGAGGTCATATGGGTCTCCTGCCTAATTCAGGAACTATTGGACACCAAATGAGCCTCCTCCCAAGGTTTGGTACATGAAGTGTGCCACTTTACCTCCACAATTACCACCAAATGGCACTTAGCCCATTTGACGTCCTCGACCTATTTGACGTCCCATGACTGTACCACTGTGCAGTTACACGGCTCCTGAAGAGATCATTCAGCTTAGGCTCCGCTTTAATGTACTATCTCTGACCGCTCAGCGGAGTTGCGGAGATTCTCGAAGAGAGCATCACGTGACTACAAGCGCGCTGTTGCTTGCGATTCGAAGCGGAGTGGCAGACTTCTGAAAGCTTTCCCATTTTTCTTTGGTACAACGATATGCGGCAAGTGGTCTCGTATGACGATATAACAAGTACAAGCGAAACCCTCTCAGTGGAGCTCGGTCCTCAACTACCTGCAATGCATACGCCGGCACCGTCTAAAAAGCGCAAGACAACTAACGCGCGAGGAGCGAATGCTCGTGCAGCGCAATATGTCCAGCATTGGGATGACCCTGGTTCTCAGGCTACTCAGATGAGCTATGATGACCAGCCAACACCGAGCGGAAGCGGAACAGCAGTGCAGGAGACCATCGTAGAAGAGGAGGAGGATGCTATTGATGAAGAGGAGAGCAGGGAACTCACGCACGAGGAGATATGGGATGATTCTGCACTCATAGATGCATGGAATTCTGCTATGGCGGAATACAAGGTGCGTCACACGTGGCCCTCTGGTTTCCCGCTCATGATGCTACGGACCTTGAAAGACATACCACGGGCCCGAGAAGGATTGGAAGAAAGAACCAGTGAAGAAATCTCCTCTGTACGTCTGATACTCCGCCCCGCAGGGTCCAGGCAGGCCATTGACAGTTTTCTCAGATGGTACAACGTGCCTCCCTCTCCGAATTCAAAACAGAAGGCCAAACAAAAGGCTGCAGCACCCAGCACATTTGCTCCAGCAGTAAATGGCTCACATACTCAAGCAGATGGCGAAGTAGGGGAAGACTCGACTCCTCTGGATTTCAACACGTTTGTACCCTCGCATGACCCGTCACTTGCCGCTTCCTTCCTGCCTCATCCGTCTGCTGCCCCTGGACCTGAATACTCACAATCCTACTTGCCTAGTCCATCTGGACCAATGGTCAGTCAAGACGAGGCGTTCCAGAGGGCTCTGTCAGCCATGTATTGGGGCGGATACTGGACTGCCGTATATCATGTGCGCGATCTAGTTGACTGGATCATGACCTATACTTATGTCCTTGCCAGTGTCACCGGGGAATGGGCGCAGGAAATAGTGATGATCAAAACGAGGAAGCAGACCCTGAAGATGAGAGACAGGAGGATGAGCAAGGAGAAGGAGTAGAGGACGAGGATGAAGATATGGTGCCTACCCAGCGATGACGGTAAACTTGTACGCACCCTTGATGTAGCAGATTGCTCGTCATTATGCCGTGCGCGATCCCAAGACAGTGTATAGCTTTTGTTTCTCACTATGTCGGTGGTACGTCAGGCGTTTAAGCTTTCATCAGTAGATATCTATTCAAGGGGCTCTGCCACTCTTCATTGGCGTCGGACGAGGAGGAGGAGGAGGGGGGGTTTCTTTTCGACAACCAAAAAAACTAGGACTAAAACACATTGCACAGAATCATACGCTGCGCCGTGTTCAACATCCACGATACTGATAGGGGTAGCATAGAATGATTAGAATATGCAAAGTTACCATCATAGCCTGATTACAAGTCCACGGAAGCATCATATACGAAGGTGCAGACACTCTAGTTATAACGGGGGCCCATTACTGCTGATTGATGAACTGCGACGGTAGTCGTGAAATCAGCGAGGACCATGCAATAAGGCAAGATGGAAGATAGGCACCTGAACAGCATATGCATCCGTGACGTCCGACGCGCCACCGAATTTGCTGGCCTCGGACTTGCTGATGAGGCTTATCTCTCGACCCTCGCCCTGAACATGTTCCCAGAAATCTTTGTTACCTGGTCTTTCCTCGAGGCAGACGTGGCGCAACTGCCGTAGGAATCTATGAGGGCACGTAAGAGCGGTTGTCCACAGTAGAACACAGACACTTACGCGTTCCATGCATCAATCTCGTCTTCCTATGGAGTACATGTAATCATGCAAGAATTATCAAGCGTTGAATCTACGAACCTCGAGTGCGACCTTTCTGAGTGTCCTCATACACTGAAGCATTTCCTCTGTCCTCCTTGACGCAAACGGTTTGGTAACGATCTCCTTGATGACCTCCGCCAGATCTTCCACCGCCTTCGTAACAACGTCCCCACGAGCAATGTTCTGCCGGAAATCCTCAAGTGGGTACGTGTTCCCGATAATACGGCCCGGGGCGCGTCCTGGGTCCGGCTCTGGAGACTGAGTGGGCGTCGGCAGGTGCGGGCCTTTGCTGAGCAGCAGATCCTCTGCATCCGACTCGGGCTCCGTCTCGGACTCGCTCGCGCTGCTGTCCCCGCCAGTGCGCGCCTTGCCCTTGTCTTTGGGTCTGGATGGGCTAGCCTGAACCGCCCGCTGGCTAGCCGGTCTTTGCGAAGCAGGCATCTGAGATGATGTGGGAGGGCGCTTGGCCATCTTGTCCAGGAGAAGTATATCTTCGTCCTCGTCGCGCGCGCGGACGTGGTTGTCCTTGCGTGTCCGTGCGACTTTGGCCGGAACTGTTAAACAGTTGTGAGAGATACGTACGTAGTAATAAAAAGTGAAGGAACAGCCTACTCTCTCGGACGTTGAACGTCGCCTTGCACTGTTCAGTCGGCTCTCGCGCTCGTTTGAGCACGCGACGAGGCGGTTCAAAGTACTTTGTTAGTTCCGGGTGAGGTGGCGGTAGTGGATGTGTAGCAAGATCGTCCACGATTGCAGCGTGGAAGAGTGCTTGTTTCAAGCGGTGAAGCGCAGGGTTGTATGAGAGTCGCACATCGAACCATGGCTCTCGCACGCTGAGTCAAATGTCAGTATAATCGCTGTGATGATTACATCTGACATGTCATACCCATCTTCATTCTTCTCTCCCGCGTCCATGAGGTCCATTGCATCAACAAATTGCTCCATTGCCGCCACCTGGTCTTCTGTGGGGAGATAAGGATGCGACTTGACAACCTCGCCTGTCTTCGTGACGAGCTTCTCCAAGGATGCGAAGGGGAAGTTCCGGATATCGTCTGCGAACGGCATCTTTCCAACAACAGTCAGTATGTACCTTTGTGGTCCAGGGACGAAGATGCGACATACTCTAACCCACATCAGATAGTCGATCTGGTCTTCCACTACCATCGGCCACATTACTCCCATCTTTGGATCCGCCCCATTCGTCCGGACCCATCTCGCGATCGCCAACTTCGACTGCTTCGCTGCCATCGCCCTCACAAGCGCGCTTAACGCTACCTGCTGCATCGGCGAGTCCGGGTCTGCAAAGACGTAGTACACCTCGCCCATCTCTTGCCATCTCTTGAAGTTCTCTGCTTTGAAGAATCCGCAGATCTCCATGCCCTTCACGGTAGGGAGGTGCGGGAACACGTTGTCGGGGCATGGCACGTACGAGGCACCGTATTTGAATCCGCGGATGAGCTCCTCCTTCTCGACTTTCTCGCCTTTGGACTCATCCTCGGCGTCGCCTGCCTCGCTCACACCGTCCTCCGTGGCGCCGTCCCCGCGGTCGATGTAGAACTCTGTTCGGCGGGCGAGCTGGGCCCAGACGGTCTTGTCTTCATCTTCGTCCACCTCCATCCGCTCGTCGTCTTCGCCGCTCATTTTGATCCGGCGTGAGAAGCGCTTCATCTTCGGGAGGGGCGCTTTGGCAGTGTACTTGGCCGTCTTCACATAAATTTCGATCGCTTCCTCAGCACGGCTCTCAACGTCGCCGATACGCAGAATAGTACCCGTCATTGTCGACTTGACCTGCCTGATTTCCGGACGTGAGAGCTCCTGCAGCGCGAACTCGGCATTGCCGACAACTCCGCGGTCCATCTTAGATGCGAGTGTATGATAGAAGGACTCGTTCATGCGCTGCGGAAATGGAATGAGCATGCAGTGAGTATGATGAAAACAACTCGTATATACTTTGATATCCGACTTGTCTTCTTCGTGGAAGGGCAGCTCCTCCTCGTCAAAGTCAATTCCACTAGGGGTGAAGTGTTAGACAATTGGCCCTTCCAGCATTCAGGTTCTCGACTCACACTATTGTCAAGCCAATCTCCAGTGAATTCATTTTCTTGACTGTAGCCTCCCAGTCCTCAATTTCGATAGGGCTTTCTCCGTCGGTGATCAAAACTATCTTGCGTGTCCAAGTAGCCTTCCTCGTGAGATATTGGTGCTGGGTCTCGATTCCAACAATCAGTGCATCGATGGCTGGAGAGCATGTCAGCCGATATTCGGTACATTTGAAACAACATACCATCCCCTGTCGTTTCTGACGGTTGAATGGCAGAGATCTTGGCGAGAGTGCCCGCATCAGGCTGTGCAATAGGAATATATTCCGTAACGTGCTCATATCCGCCGTTCTTCTCGTTGACGATGTTGTCAGTGTCTGTTTGAAGGTCTTTGTCTATGTCGACTCATTGATAAAACAAAATCGTACCGTCTGTCCCAAACAAAATGACACCACATTGGTCCGTCTTTCGGCCGTTGAATATCTACGTATCTTCTCAATTTGGAATGGGTTCTCGCAAAGGTAGAGGGAGCGAACCATCTCCTGGATCTTGAGCTTCACAAATTGCAAGGAATATTCCAGGTTAGTCATTTCAATCGTCATAGTCTCGCCATTTGGACCGTTTGGGACTTCGACCTCGCGCAGCTTCCCCATGGACGGTGAGACGTCCACGAGGAACATCGTCACTGTGAACTGCAACATAGGCCATCAGACCCTGCGTAATTTCGCTTTTGGGATGTCTTCCACTCACGCCTGCTCTTTCCGCTGGCATGACTCGTCGCTGGTGAAAGTTGATGTGCGCTTCGTCGCGACAATGACGGTGGCGCGCAGCCAAATCGAGGACGCGTCGCGCGTCACTGGAGCACGTGAGGAGCAGTGGCGAGGTTCAGTCGGAGCTGTAAATAACAAGCCAAGCTTGGAGGCGGCGATGCTTTGTCAGCGCGAGGCGACTCCTTCATCCTACCGTGGTTGTTACTCTTACCAGACACGGCTTGCGTAGCATTGCAAGTCCACGAGATCGATGCATTTTGCTACTCTACGCACGTTTCCCGCGATGGCGGCTTCCTTTCCTCACAACTTTCTCAGCAGCAACATCCATCCTTTTCAATGCTCGTCCAGATCAGAGCCCCGCCCTGCCTCAGATCTCGAGCGAGCGATTCCAGGCTCTCCCGCGGGTATGTCTCCGAGCCAGCTACGGCTCGAAGCCAGTTATCGGCGGGAATGGCGGGCACGATTTCTTCGCGCGAACAGCCTCATCCCCAGATATTTCCCGAGCTGGGCAAGACATGCGAGGTCATGCAGGCATCTCAAGCTTAGGAACAGAGTGCGTGCTGTTCCCATTTCATTCGATTTACTCCCTTCTTTCCTTCTTTTAGTCTTCTTTCCCCTTCCAAGTCCTATCTTTCCCGGAATTCCCTCGTTGTGCCCACGGGCTATGGTAGCCGCGTCGCGGCCACGCAGCAGATCCATACGGCTTACCGACTGCAGAAAGATTCCTTTAATGTGTACTGCAATGCAGGCTAGTAACCTTAGATCTGTCCGATTTCAAATGCCTTCTACCTACGCCTGCCCTTTCTGCTGACATGACCTTTAGGCAAAGGGATACTTTCGAAGTCAATGAATCGAGCCACGACCGTTGCTGACGTATTGTACGTCAGTAGACCACGGATGACGCGAACTTCGAAGCGAATGCATACCCTACATATGACGTGTTGGTGTACATCTCTCCTGGATACCCATCGGTCAACGCTGCCTGAGGATCCGACGACGTTCACCTGCGACCCCCTACTAACTGGCTACAAGGCATTCACTGACGTCTCCTACAAGTGTTCCGTGCATGATCGGGAACTTTACGATGTGGATCAGGCACGCTCTCGCTGCCACTGCGGGGTATCCGCGGAGATCGTGAAAATATCTGTGAAGAAAGGCGCTTTGCAACCCGACGATAAAGTACATGCCACTTAGGCAACACTTGATTCCACCGAGTTGGCGGAACCATTCTGAAGTTATTCTCCCGTCCTCAGAGATCTTCGTTCGTTCGAAATCATTCAGACACCTGTTCGTATGTTCGTATGTACAGAGTATACGATGGAAACGTTCTTTCGCTGCCCATCGCTGCCCAATATCTACGGAATACTTGAAATGGGGCAATCGGCTAGCCCGTCATTAATTGCTACATGTGCGGTAAAAAATTGGGCCACTGGATCGTAACGAGAATCTGTGCCGGCATGCGTCGAAGACCGATAAATACCTCCACGAGAAGAACACCGCGCGCAAAAATGTAGAGGAATAGAACTGAACCGATGAGTAAATTGCAGAAATGATGAAGGAGCTTGTTTCTCTGCCTCTCGTCCGAAGATCCCAACGATTCTTTCCAGTTCAGTGCTGCTACCAAAGGCATATATGGAATGGCGGACAAGATGGAGCAAATGCGCCACAACTGCTGTTCTGTATGAGTGGGGAAGAAGTTATTCCAGGCGACACAGTGCCATATGCCGAAGCCAACGCCAACAATGCAGCAAAGAAGCCAGGCGAAATGAACTTGCAGGCGCTCCGACGAGCCTGCCGGACATTCGCGACCACGGATATCCCGCGACATTGCCTGCGCATCGTCCTCGACCTCGCTTGATTTCTCCGAGAGGGGTGTCATAGGCGGCGTCTCGATGTCCTGGTGCTTCTCGCCCACGTGAACGTCTATCTTCTCTAATGCTCGGACCGCGCCCTCGACCGATCTGTCGCGAGGTAGGGACATGGAGATGGGTAGCGGAACGACGTGTGGCCTGTGCCATTTCAGGATGTGTATGGCGCAAGAGACGATGACATAACCGACAGCGTTGAACTCGAGGGTAGTGATGGGGAGGCGTCCAACGACCCGCACGATACACTGCGTGACGAGCCAGAGCGCCTGAAAGTAAGTAATGAACATCATGAGCGCGTCGGTTTTGCTTCTATCCTGAATGTCATCGGCATAGGATTTTGGAGTAATGAAACCCTGATAGACGAGGCTGCGGATGTCCTTCGATGTGAGCGATTTCTTCCCATCCAAGGTGAACCCGCCCATGCACGCATAGAAGCCCTCCACCATAGACCATCTGATTTTGCTACCTCGGGCCTTCCAGTGCTCGTTGCACTCGGAGACCACGTGTCGTGCCGTCAGGAACTCGCGTAAAGCGATCGTAAGTGCGATTTCGGGAGCAATGATCATGAGGCAGGCCATGAAGAATCTCTCGGACGCTGCTTGCACTTTGTTCTTCTGTATCCCGCTATCTTGCACGATCCAAGTGCAAAGTATCACGGCGGAGACACATGGCCAGACAATGTCCATGGTTCCGCGGGCATCTGGACCCGGGGCAAACCCCTGGGTGATCGACGCCTGAGGCGAACAAAGGAGAAAGTGGTGAGCCGCGTAAGGTGACTCGTTGAAGAAGGAAAAAACCGACTGTTTGGTCAGAGACTTCCATCGCAGCACTTATGAATGCAATTTTGGCGGGATTATGGTGAAAGACAGGCCCAGCAGGTGTCGAAATGTGGCCCAGAGAAGTGTGGCTACGGCCACTGGTGTGCTAGGAAGGGTTTCTTCAGAAATGAAGTGACAATGGCAAATACAACGGCGACTAATGTAGTCAGGACGGTACGTGAATCCAAATATGCAAGAAATTGAGCTGGGAGAACGAGTGGCCCGTGGCCAAGCGCGCAGATCATATATGATGTGAGCGACGCGGCAGGCGCCTGTGCTCTTATAATATTTTCGCTTTGACTGCATGTATACATTCTCATCAGTAGTAATGACGTTAATGGAAGGACGCAGAACAACTTCTTTCACCTTCCATTCTCATCTTCAAGAGAGCACGCCGCAGAGCGTAAGACGGAGTCTGTGGTACTCACTCTAGATCGCGGCAGCTTCTACTTGCAAACCAGAGATCTGATGGCAAGTCGCTGGAATGCGAAGTAACCGCGTGAAGACTTGAAAGACGGAACTGCTAAAACGTCTGTATTGTGTGCGGGTAAATGGGGTGTATATGGACGGAGAGTAGATACAGCATACCTGTGGTGCAAAGGGGCAAGCGAGATTTGTGCGTACTGGGAGCGGGGGAGGTGCGCGTAATGACTCAGTGCAAGCTATATGTGACGAAGGAACAACAGGGAAGCTGTCAGCGTTGGCACTACAGTACTAGTCTCAAACTAGACATTTTGCTATCTAGAGGACAGGCAATTAGATAACGAAAGGTCTGATGAACTGCTCCTCACGGCCCGGTTCGGAGCTTACAAGTGTGAAAGAGGTTACCCTCACTGACACGAGGAACTGCCGCCTGACGCCGGCAGAACCCTTGAGTTGCGTACAGCATGCTCGGGGGAATGGGAGGAAAAAATTATATTCTCTATGTGACAGAATGTGCAAAATATACTGGATCGCGGTATAGATAGTTCGAAATATAACACGACACATCTTCGAAGTGTTTCGCAATGGACAAGACCTGAGCGTTAAGTATTGAGAATATATAGGCGCCAATGTCACTGACACTGGCTGTCACATGTTCAGAATCCAAATAAACCCCGGTCACCGGGTGAGACGAAAAGTGGTCCAATTATGGGTGGACAAAGCCCAAGCAAGCAAGGGAACTCTATAGACTCGTTTACACAAGTCGGCAGCCCACGTCCCCCAAGCTTCCAGCCACTCACATCAGGAGAATGTCGTATTTACTTTCGAGCACTTTGACGCCTTCCGCGCCACTTCCAGACGCTTTCTCGCCTTTGCTGTGCGTGAAAGGCTGCGACAGTGGGCAACACCGTAAATTGATCGATATGTCGGATACTTTCTCGGTGAAACTACGTATGTTCGATAGCGACACATCCTCTTGTAGACTCTCGTCGGACCATTAGAACTTGTCTGGCTACTAGACACAAATCGGGGCTGGCTCTCGTACCGCCAGCCAGACATCCCGCCTGGCCTACTTTACCCTATTTCACCGTACTATTTGGGCTATGTTTCTATTTTACCGTAAACTACCGGTATTTTACCTACGCTAAATAGCAGCTGCTACTTAGCGCGGCCTATTCACCCGCGCACTATCCCGAAGACGCTCTCCCACTCGCTATGCGTGGGTTCCTGGATGCACAATGTGGGTCTCCGAGTGCAGCGAACTCTAGGACGTCCAAGGTAGCGAAATTCAATGGACAATGATAGAGGGCCATTGTTTCTCGAAGTCTGCGAAAGCTCAATATCGCGCCTAAAAGGCCTTCAAGATTTGAAGTTAAACAAACTAATGACGATCATTTCTGTGCTCACAGGTCCCGATTCTCATATGGCAGTCAGCCGCAGCAATGAAAAGAAAGACTTAACAATCCGATATTCGTTACAGGATACGACATACAAAAGAATAAGGGTACAATGATCAACAAAGCAGCACTCGAAAAAAAACAACCGAATTACTCTTCATCACTGGGAGTCAGATATTCATCGTCGCTGATAATCTGCTTCCGCCCGTTCTTGCCCTTAGGTAGAGGTCGCTCGTCCTCGTCCATGGGCGTCAATGCCGAGTCGTACGTCCCCGACGCAGATCCTGATGCGGGTGGAGGGGCACCCGGCAATCCACTGCCGACTAGATGTCGTTCGAAAGTGGCGTTGAAGACTTTCTCCATCTCCTCTGCATCGACGTATACCCAAGAACCTTCCTGGTTGTACGTTCGGGCGTTGCCGAACATCAATCTCAAGTCCTCCCGGAAGTCTAGTACGCTCTTGTAGTAATTACTATTCATGCGCTTGCGAATGGTAGAAAGCGCGATCGGCTGCTTGATGAGCTGGTAGTAGTCGGGGTATTCCTGAGCAGGGAAATTAGATGAGATTCTCAAAGACACGTAAAAGGTCGTGAAACTCACTCGTCTATCCGGAAGCTCTTTGAATAGCTCGCAACGTCTACGGCCGGTATCGTCTTCACAATTGAGAACCGCCTTATAGCATTCATTGAATGCCTTCTTCATCTTCTCACGGATTGGAGGTGGTATCTCGGGGGCTTTTGTCTTCCGACGTTTCTGAAGCAAGATGAGAAATACTCGCTAATGTAAGGGAGATCAGGACAAACCGTATCGACGCGATCGTCATCGTCATCTTCTTGGAGCGATGGCGTTACCGACATCGACTTCATGCCGCCGCGTTTCCGCTTGCCATTGACTTGCAGTGCATCCAGCGATTGGTC
>KV722644.1:0-26123 GCA_001687445.1 Obba rivulosa | reverse complement strand
CAGAACCTTCCAGGGGTTTCCATCACCTTCTAGCACCTTCTGCACGCTTCTAGACCTCTTCTAGACCCTGGCCATGCCCAGCCAAGCCTAGATCTGTGACCTGTGACTCTGGGACACCTCCATATGTGTGCACATGTGACTGCTATGTCACGTGACCTGCCTGGAGCCTCTCAGGCTGTCACTACCAGCTAACTCGTCACTGTTATTGAGAATGGAATACTACTCTTCTGCCACTACTCTAGCGCTGCTTAGGCGCTAATTCAAAAAACTGTGACAGTCTCGAAAAGGGATTGGAAGCGAGATAAGTCCCGAAAAAGCCACAATTGACATTCTGCTGATGAAGTATGCATACTATAGGTCGTATTGAGCACAATACGCCCAGGTCAGATCTACTATGCAATATTAACACAAATTCGTACCGCATTGGTTCCAACTGGTATAAAGTTGAGGAAGAACACGCTCAGTGTGAGCGGCCAGCTGCCACCGCCAATCGCATACACACGAATGGATGAGAATGCTATCATATGGCGTCAAGTATTATATGGAGCCAATGACTCCCGCTCACCATCCCAAAAAATCAACAACATGAGATTGATTGCAGAGCCAAAAAAGTCCATGCCAAGGCAGCTAGGCAGAATAATTGTGGGCACATGAACATTTAAAACACATCCACAGAAAGCTCAACACATACCCTTATTGTTCTCGATCATTGAGAAATGATCCAGCAAACACCATGTGCATGTAAAACTCACAGTACGTGATCCCTCGGGCATGAATTCAGACACTACTTGAAGTATTGCCCATGTAAAGATCGCCCCTCTGTTCAAGTGGAACAGTAAAGTGATGGTGTTGACCCCTCACCCCCATATCAAGAACACTTCACGGCTAATGGTGCTCAGGTGGTCGTACACTACTAGAGCTGAGAATAGCTACAGTCATCATCGAAGCAGCTGCGAATAATATCATGTATGTACTTGCGGCAGCGGCGACACAGCAATTCTGCACCCAGCTGACAATCAGGGGATATTTGGTTTAGTATAGCACAATAGGGTTTAGGGTTTAACATTTAGCACCTACTTCAACCATAAGTTAGTGATATCAATTTCGGGGGTTTGTGGTTCAGGCATGCCGCAAATAAAGTGCACTAGCAGTACTCCGAAACAAATTCACACAAAGGAGAGGCGAACGGGGGTGTCGTATGAATAGTAGATCTCTAGCCATTTATCTGCCAGATGTCCGAGTGGTTCATCTGTCAAATGTTTGGCAACAATCATGGTCAACAGATAATGCCGAAATGGGACCATAACAGTGCATCGCAATTCGGTCCCATAACGACTTGGATCACTGCTACCAATTCTCCTATCGTGACAAAAATAGATTCATTGTTCAGGCTCCCAGACTTCCAACTCTGAGGAATGTATCGATTGAGTACTACTAACACGACATGCGATTTCCTATAGCGTTCGAATTAGCTCCTTTTCAATGACACTGACGTCGCTATGCAACAATATCTGATTCATACTCGAGCGAATTCCGTACACCTGGAGCTTGATTCTGTGGGACTGCGCCACCGGATCCGAGAGGTCAGACATAAAAGCTGTCCCTGTGTTGGTGCAAAGTTCAATGGGTTATCAGTCCTGGCAAACTTGAATGTGAGTGGCGTCAAGCAAGCCGGCTAACTTATCGACAAGTTGTCGTTCCTTCCCAAGAGGGCTTCCATCCAGGTCTGTACTGCGGACGTAGCATGTAGCCTTTCTCCCGCAGCCACTACTGCTGATCCCGCCAGTAACATGCTTCCTTGCTGGGCGTACCTCGGGAAGCTGTTATGTGAGTAGTTCCGCTGGCATCAACCACCTCTGGGCTGCACGTGTTCTTCCACAATGGCTTCAGTTGCAGTACCTTGCAATGGTGTCGGTTTGTCAATTGTACCTTCATTCCGTTTGACTGCGTCATCTTTCAAGGTCCGCTCAGGCGCGCACACTTGAGCGTCATCCATGCGGACAGGAAACGGCGTTCCAGAGAACGACGAAGGCTAGAATGGCAGCCTCGATGAGCACGCTCACGTCGTGAATAGGCAAACAGTCGCAGCTGCGCATCCGCACAAACGCCTCGGGGCGCCGGAGGATGTCACCCCGGATGTGGAGTTCATTGGGCAGGAGGACTCGAGGTGGGTGAATGGGCAGACACTTTTGGTGAATGGAGTAGGTCCTTGCGAGTTCAGGGGCCCTGTGTAAATTCTGATGTTCTTCTCGCAGGGTCTTGCCGTCCGAATGACGAGCCTACGAAACTGACCAGGTCTCAGGCCAATGTTAGTAATGTATCTGGAGCTGTTGCATTAGAGTGTATCTATAATGCACAATGCGTAAGATTACTCAATAGGACATTTTTGTAGGACAGCACGAATGGGTGAGTGCTATCGTCAGTTACTCGTTTGGTAGGAAGTGTGTCCGATCGTAACGCCAGAGTTCGCATGAGATCACATAGTACCAAGATCAGAAGAAAGGCAAGCCCAAATAGGTGTATCATAAAGAGTATGGTGCGAGTCCACCTGTCGCGCCTTGGGTCACAGCGGAAGTGTCGACGTTCAAAACAGGCAAGTGACGCGTCAAATCAGGCGCGATCGTACGAGCCGAGTCCTCGACTTCCTTTCTCCTCCCATGTCCGTGAATGATCTGGGCTTTCTGTTTGACAACATAGTCTTTCGCCGCCGTTTTTGCCTGCGCTAATTATTTGTGCTCGTCTCTGCTGTTTTTTTTCTCTTTCGTACCTCGTGATGGCCTCAGCTCCACTCGCCCAGCTCCTGCAATCGCTCGCTGATGCTCTGGTAAAGTAACAGACCAAGTTAGCAATCTCGGCTTCCTGAGAAGCATCATGAGTTACACGGTTTGGATACTATGTGCAAGTTTGATAGAAGCTGATATACTGTCGCATTTGAAACCGACGCGGCCATGAGCCCTGCAGCGGGACGTGGTCGACTGTGCAAGCTAGTCTAGAGATAATTCAAGGTTGCAACCTTCGATACATCTGCAGACGTCTTCTACCGTTTACGAATAACGAGCCTGTGTTACTATTTTTTTCTGTTCTAACGGGAAAGAATGAAGAAATAACCTACCAGCACGGATAGTCCGTTCTCAATGTCCTTGAGCCGTCTCGATCGTCTGAGAGCCAACAGGAAGCACCAGCAAGATATGAACGTAAGAACTTGTTCGACAGCTGGCATATCTCAACCTTGAGATGAGCTAACATGTTTCGTAGCTGCGCAAACTTTATACTGATTTCTCGTGAACATCAGTCATATATCGCTTAGGCCCCGTGCGCCACCGATATCAGGACGCAGGAATGCTCAATGGACGACGTTAGTCTAGGGTTTCTGATTCATCAGTTTTCAGATTTGCTCTTCGCCATTCTCGCCGTCGCTTTGATTGTCGCTCTGCATGCTCTTATTGTGTATATCAGCACACCGGGGGCGCTTTGTCACAAATATTCGATGTTCCTATTAATCTGCAATTACACCGATAGAGTAGATTGCTCCGGCTTCAACCTCTGTGCACTGAATGAGGTGTATGGTCCCTCTCTCGATTGTGGTTTCACGTCGGGTCGACGGGCACAGGTATCGGTAGACCGTTGTATTTATAACCAGCATCGTATTCGCGGAAAGAATACCTCGTTGTGGATCCTCGTAGGGTAAGACATATGGGCATATATGTCAAACAGCTGCGCTGACCTGCTCACGACTGGCGGCGCGATCGACCTAGTTAGGTCGTCGAGCGATCGATTCCTGGCGCAAGAACTCCGTCTATAAACATTAATGTGGCTGCGGCTGCCCACTTCTAAACCCGACGATCAGTCAATCGCTCGGCCGACACGAAGTCCGCGCAGCAGACAATTCGATGTGCATGAAAGCGGCGGGGATCACGTTCGAGGGACGGATGCTGATGTTGAACGCGGACATCTGCCCACCCAAGTCAAGAAACACGGATACAATGGAAGTACTCACTCTGCTAAACCGTGATATCCATGTAAGCGGGAGCAATCTGTGTATAATGTCATTAGCCTGACGCGGAGGGCAGATCCTCTCCCACAGTGAACACAGAAGGTATAAGTATGTGAAATGTGGAATCCCATCTGTTGATACAGAACGCACCCACGGCGTGTCACACACCATCTCACAATCTCACATCGCGGAGCACAGGACGCCGAACAGACCTGCGAGGTGCTCCTTATCATCGCCACCTCCCCAGGGACAGCCATGCAGCGCAACGGCGGGAGCCATGACCGCACGCCCTCATCATCCTTCGCGAAGATTTCTGAATATAAGCTTTGTGCCACCAGATCTCGCGCCATGGGAACGCACGCACCCTGCTGTGCCCTGGCCACGGCTTCCCGAAGATTGCGCGTGCAGAACAAATCCGAAGCTCCCTATTGACGACCTTCACTCGCAAGGGTCTGCATCTGATACGGCCAGCCCGAGCCACCGCAGCCGCTGGTCCACAAACCGTGCAGTGCACATCGCGGTGCTGATGCAAGCCAACCTGATAGACCTGGAGCCCGCCCGCATTGCATCCTCATCTCCGCGAACAATATCCGTCGCAGAGATCATCGCGCGCGGGCGCTTCGCACCTAAAGTTCGCCGTTAGACATCAGCATCTGCAGAAGCGCACGTCCTGGGCGTCGAGACGCTGACATCGTGGCAACCCATCATCTCAAGGCTGCTGCGGTTACGTGCAGCTGATTGCATCGCGGGGCGGCGATTGGCGGGGTATCACTTTGTCATTGGCGTGTACGGGTATCGCAGGTACGTACACCCCAGCGCATGCCTGCGGCGCGCTGGGCGAGGTGCAAAGTGCATATACGAGAAGCATATCGGAACGGTGAAGAAAGCGGGGCAAACGAGCGGGTGGTTGCAAGGTGCAACTGCAGGTCTGGATCGGCAAGCGGGATGAAGTATACACGGAAGCATCTACTCTGTACACACAAGGGTAAGCAAGCACGTACAGGAAGCGCAGAAAAGCATGGGGCAAGAGTAAGCTGCAGCAGACAAAGAGCAGCGGGCAGCGATGTACAGCCGGGACAAGAACGTGCGGCGGAAGCGAGAGACAGGGAAAACGAGGGACCGAAACGAGTGTACGTAGTGCACAGTAATGTAGGGAATAATGAGAGTGTATGTGTACCAGGCATGCGGACAAATAGGTAGTGTCTTAAGATGCATTGTCATCGGGTTAACCCGCGGGCCAGATATATGCGCGACGCGCCAGAGGAACATTGTAAAGCGAGGACCAGCCAAGGCGGGGCGCGGCGCGATAGATATGGCGTCACCATGGGCGACGTGGGAGATTCAGCGTACATAGTCAAGGATTATCCCAGCGCAAGGATATTGACGCGAATGTTGAACGTGGAAGAGAGTCAGTGTGGACCCACGCAGGACTACGAGATCTCGACGAAGCTCCGCCAGCTCAGCGTCGATTTGTCGTCGTCCCTGAAGTCGATAAAGTTCGCAAGCGGCGAGAAGAGGCTCTCGAGCGTGCCCCTGCGGCTCCTGCTCCGGCTGTTGCTCCCCGTACTCACACTCTGCCTCTTCGCGCCCGCCGCCGCCCTCATGCGCGCCTCCTCCACCTCCTTCAGCGCGCCCTGCAGACGGTCCTGCAGCTCGCGATCTTCCTCACACTCGGGCTCGCCGTCGTCCTCGTCGTCGCTCATGCTCATGAAGTTCCTGGGCCGCGGCGAGTGCCCAGGCGAGCGGCTCGCCGCGCGGCCCTCCAGGGCTGCGAGCGCGGCGGAGCGGTTGAACTGTCGCGTGTTGTGCGAGACGGTCGACCGCATCGACGTGGAGGGCTTGAGCGGCGAGGGCACACGGACAATGGGGGTTGGCGGCGCAGGGAGCGCGCGAGCATGTGGGGTGAGCGGGGACGGTGTGGATGATGCAGGCGAGGTGGCAATCGCAGCCGAATAGGATGGCGGGGCCTCGAATGAAGGTGAGACCGGCCCGGACGAGACGGAGGAAGCGGAAATGGACGTGAGTTGGTTGTGGGCGGTAGGAGATGCGGGTGAGAACAGGAAGTAGGATTGTTCGGATGGTGAAAGAATTGGAGAAGATTGCAGGGGCGGAGAGAAGAAGGATGGTGCGGAGTACGATGGGCGATGCATAGGGGAAGAGGGCGTGCTCAGCGCTGGTGGTGTCGAGGCCAGACAAGCGGAGAGAGTGAGGGTGAGGTTGGAAGGGCGACGGCGGTGCGGCGCATGCGAAGAAGTAGGCGAGGGACCAGGGGGTGTAGGGAGACTGAAAAGAAGCAAAGGGTGAGAAATGGCAATCGTTACAATGCGGGCTCGCACGTACGCTCTGGGCGGTTGGCTAAAGCTCGGCTTGGTCTTTGATGCAGGAACATCAGGGAGGCCTGACGATGGCGCAGGCTTGGGAGAAGGCAGACGAAGAGCCTCACGCGAAGACCGACGAAGTGTCGAAGTGGGAGGAGGCGAAGGCAGACCAAAGTGCGAGAACGAGAACGCGGCATGGCTCAACCTGGACAACTCACGGTCAGTCCAATTTCACAACAGGCACAAAAAGTCCCGACGCACGAGATTGGGGACGTCATTGACGGTGAATTGGGCTCCGACCTCCCAAACGCCGTCGTGCGCGACGTGACGGTGTCTTTCCTGCGGAGACTCATGGAACGCATGCTCTGGCTCTCGGCGAGGTCGAGCGAGAGGAAGGAGCGGCCGTCTTCGACCTGGCGGCGGCGGCGGGGCATGAGGGTGAGGAAAAGGCCCGTGCCAGCCTCGGGCTCGCTGGGCGAACGCGCGTGCACGCCGGCGTAGATGCTGATCGACGCGGTGTCGACGGTGAGGGGGAGGCTGTCGCGCGCGGGCTTGCGGTGGGAGTTGGCAGAGGGCGCGCGTGAGGGGGCAGGCGAGTTGCTCTCGGACATGAGGCCCGAGGTGAACAGGGGAGAGTACTGCGCGAACATGGCGAAGGCGGGATGCGGGGCGATTAGGACGAGATGGTGGGAGTGATGACGAGGCGACGACAAGGGCGCGGGGGACGATGACGGGGGGTGCGCCGACGCCGTCGACGGTGACGAGGGGAGGGGACGCTAGCAGGAAGATGTGTGGGACGGAGCGAGGGTTAATATAGCATGGGCAGACCGGATGCTCTGTTCAAAATCGCGGGCGGCCCTGGCCCCTCAAGCGCCCGTAATTTGCATCCATCTCGGCTACAAGATCGCATCGTGCCCCGCCCGCCGTCACGTCATGTCACACCCGTCACATCCTGCCACTTTCCTCGTCGCGACCGTCAGTCCTGCCGGAGCCTCCTCCGCAGAGCACGCAGATCCCCTCAGCCTCTGCTGCTGCACCTTCCTTGTTTGGTGCAATTGCGCAAGACGAGCTCGTCGAGCTGGTTGTGTGTCTCGCAGCACTACCAGCAGACCCGGCGGCCCCTGTCGCGACGCCACAATCAACGGAATATGTCCCATTCCGGCTCTTTCACTGCGATGTCTCTCCGAGCCGAATACCATTCGAGCCCCTGCGTGCCAGATCAGGTGGCTTGCTGACGGGCCTTAAGGGACTCCACCCGGATTCCGGCCCTCGTCATTCCTACCGACCCGTGCTTTCTCTTGGCTTTCCCTGAATCCACTCCGGGGACGCCACACACCACTTCCAGCTTCATATTCGAATTGCATTTCTCCGGAACCTGACAACCGCAGCGCAGATCCGTTGCACGAACGTGCCATCGCAGACAGCGAACGCGAACCCGGCCTCTTCTCTTCGCGCATCAAGTCCTTTTCCAGGTGAATTTCCCCTTCATTCGCCCGCCCTTCTCCCCGACCTCGCAACATGCCTACGTCGCTCTACATCCGCTTTGGAAGCTGCGTTTGCTACCGGCTTCCCTTCTTCCTTAGTCCATATCATTCACTCTGCATTACATCAGTGCCCATACCTCGCCATCTGCCCCACTTCGCTATCCGGTGCCCGACGCAGTCATAGCATATACATAAATTCCTAGCTGCATGCATCAGCACCTGACGAATGATGCGACGTGCATACTGTACTATACTAGCTCGCTGCGCGACGCGCCGCCCGAGCGCGCGGGCGCGGCGGGTTCGATATCAATCTCGCGCAGCGTGACACGGCGTCATTCCCCGCACGCGTCGCGTTCCAAACCAGGCATGCTTCCTGCCGCATGCGGCGAGTGAGTCAGACGTGACGCCGCAGGCGTGACGCCGGGTGAAACGCAAGAGGCAGCAGGGCCGGAGGCATTTGCACGCGCAGAGAGTTTGATGGCATTGTGCTTGCGCTGCCGCCGGCTGTGCGTGGGAGGCCACGGGGCGCGTTGAGGCCAGAAGCGAGGCTCGCGAAGCCCGAGGTGCAGTGCCCCCGCCTTGTCCGCCGCTGGCGGTGCCGTAACGAGCATCGTTGCGCGCCCACGTCCTTGTCCAGCGGCCTTGTCGTGAGCTCACACATCAGCGACGTGCACGCGAGCTTGCATGCCCGTGCCTCGTGCATCATCCGGGGTGTACATGCAGATAATAAGGTAACCATGCCACGTCCCTCCTGACAACTTCGCAGACTGCAGAGTAACAGGGACGTCAGACGTGACGATGATGCCCCGCCCGTTCTATTCCTGACATTTCGCTGGAGCTCGCCCCATCTGCCACCGGCCCAAGCGCCAGGCGCCGAACGCCCACAGGCTGAGGATCCCCGAGCTCGCACCGGACACCGGTTGCGGCGAGCCGTGTGCAGCCTGACCCAGCACGAGGCTGCACATCCCCATCGCCGCCACGCGCCCGTCTCCAGCTCCCAGTCGATGCTCTCTAGATCTTGGCGACGCTGTACGTGGACCCCCCGCAAGCACCCAGCCGACCTGCGCGACGTTCCGCGCTGGGCGGGCGGGCGGGCGGGGGCCGCTGATCGCGTCGGACGAGGCACGCTCCGCGCCGTGCCTGCCCCGCCACGGACAGCCTGGGCAAGCGCCCCACAAGTGCTCCACATACGCACACAACGGGCGCCAGCGCGCGGGCGGGGCCTGGGCCTGGGTGGGCCCGCTAATCTTCCGAACACCACTCGTCCGACGCGTCTTGCCTTTCCGGGAAGGACAGTCATCAACAAGCACGACGTTCTAGGCCTGCGGACGGCTAGGGAGCTGGGCTGAGCTGGGCCGGCGAAACGCCGCGCCTTGGCTCTGCGCGACGCCGTAACGCGCTCAAAGGACACGTGCATGGAAGCGGGTGACGGGCGTGTGTGTTCGCCCCTCTGCGCCGTCCGCCAGTCCTGCGCTGCGTGGCGGATTTACGAAATCGCCCTCGGTCCGCGCTGGCTGCAAATGCGCGCTGATCCGAGTCGAGTCGGAGGTGCCGCACCCGTTGCGAAGCAGAGTCGGCGTCCGGTCTGCGTGACCCTGGCTCGCAGTCGTGCATGACCGGGCGCGGGCAGGACGTCAAACCGGCGCGTGATGTGTATCTCGTCGTCGACGCGGCAGATGCACGCGTTCTCCTCGCACCTGCATGACACCCTGAACGCTCTCACTGCGCATGGGTCATACGACCCGCTGTGTGTGATTGCCTGTGTCTCCGGAGGCCTCCTATCCGGCGTCTTTGGCTGAATCGACCAATTCTCGGTGGATCGAGCAGTCATTGGGCACACTGGTTAGCAAATCCCTACTTGCATGATGGTGGAGTTGCCAGTCGCTTGTCGTTGTTCGCAACTGACTCTCACCTGAGAACTGTCGTTGCACATATGGTCAGCAGATTAGTGTGTGCAATTTTCCCAGTGGCTGACCATATTTAGCACCGGTCCTTCGAATTCGGCCGTCCTGCTCTAGCTCGATGCTCTCTGTTCTGTTGTCTAGGCGATCGAGGCTTTCATGCTTTCCAGCGTCTGGAGCTGATTCAAATAGTTTACCGCGTAATCACCACCCGCAGTACGAAGACGAACGTAGCGTCTGGTGGCGCAGGCTATGAGACTGGTGGCGACTCTACCGAAGCCTCAAAAGGAATGGCTGTCGTCACTGAAGTATTCTTTGCACATGCTCTGATGGAGTCGGTTTACAAATATCGGAATATTTTAGGAGACTTCTAGTCGCGATTTTGCAAGTCTGCGTCAGAGGTAACACCCGACACCCGCAATTCGGTCCTCTGATGCGTATCCAGTGCTTCTTAAACCACACTCACTCAGTTCGGACATAGTGCGGTTGCACTATCGAAGCCTCTCCCGAGAGACGTGTTGGCTCAGTTCCGAGGTAGGCGGTGTGACACCGTAAATTTACATCCGCTTACATCTGTTGTCAGGAATCCCGAGAAGCATTAGAATTCAATGGTAACCTGCTCTGCATGACTCGTGCGCAAGACAGGCTCTGAGCTGCGATGACCTCACTTGCGGTGAAACAGGCGTATTCATTGCTCGGATCTATCCCTTGGACGCTCCCAACAAAATATCAAGTATCCCTGGACACGACGACTATCACGCAACCAAATTCGCACTTTCGGCCGCATCCACCCTGCTGCACTGCCTTGAAACCTGCGTACGGTTCTCAAGAATATAGCGGTGTTCAGGATTAGAGACGGTGTGATGTGATTGCGGCGGTAGGCGTCCGTCCGTTCCCGGCCCACTCGTTCAACCGCGACTGCGCTGTTCCCTTCCGGAACTTTCGCAGCTCTGCTCTGGTATCAGGTCATTCCGAATGTGCAGTTTATCAGCTTCCCGGCATACGCTCAGCCAGTGTCAACCGTTACACTACTCTCGTCCAATGGCGATGGCTGCTCTCCGACGGGCTTCGATCACGTCAGCCAAGTCCCCCCCAGACCGACCGAAGCTATCGCAACCCTGAACTCGGGTGCCCTTGACAGCTTCGATAAGATGTCGGACACACATCAAACCGATACCTTTCGCTCACATACCGAGGCGCCCGCACGTATCTGGTCTCGGGACGGTGTCCCTTCACGACCGCCCTGCTATGCTGAATAGGAGCACCTCGAAACACTGCTATTGGCATACTAACGCGTGCTTTCTTACATGGTATATGATATTCCACACCACCCTAACATGCGTATAGACACGTGACCGCGTTTGACTCCGGACATCGCCAAGTGATGGCTGGCAATGATTTGGGCAGAGAAGTCGCCATCGGATTCGTTTCCTCCTTCTCAGATCAGGATTCTAGTGTACGTGAAGGCTGCTATCAACCACGCCTGATGTGACCTGTGCCGCAGCTTTTCATTGATAGCAACTCGATGATGCTGTGCAACTTGAGAAGAACACGGATGCTTCGGCCATGCATGTACTGCTTTGTGAACCATATCAATGCAGCTATCTACTCGCCATATATGCTGTGCTCGAGAAGACGTCCCCCTTCCGGTACCGAAATTGATTTAGGATGTCACAACAGTGTGTCGTCTGATATGAACGCGCATGTTTCTAGCTCATGCCATGTTAAAAACCGACCAGTTCGTATCTTTTCTTTGAGGCATTGAGCACGGCGCGCGCTTCATCGTCGCACAGTCGTGTCGACATTGACATGCGAACCTGTGGTTCGCTGCCTGTTTTTAGTAACACTCATACAAGCTGCTGTCAAGCTCTGCTCCCTTGACGCGACATGTTGCGATTAACTTCACACGACAAGCTTTGAGTTCAGTCACCGGTTCTCGTAGGGCATACTTAAGTTCTGTGCGTAACGGGCCCCGCTTTCTGTGGTGTGTTTCATTAAGCCTACCAGTGTATAATTGCGGTTCGACTCGAACTTGGTCTCCTGTTCTGTCCATTGCGTCGATGAGGAATTTGACAGAGGATATCAAATAACATACTCTGACTCGTAACATAAGGGATACATGCATGTCGATACCCTGTTCAAATCCTATACGACAACAGCGAATGGCGGGTATTATAATCTGATGACAGTACCTGTCTGTAAGTTTTCTATGATGTGGTCGAAATTGTCCTTGAAGTATCGCCTCCTGGCCTCTTCCGTCAACCAATCCTTTTCCGTCCCATGTCCTAGATCAACTATTTTCCAAGAATGTCTGCGCTTGTGATATGGACAAATCTCCGATTGTAAGCCGGGTGGTGATGGCAGTGCCTCTAGGAAACTAGACCAGTGCATATCCCCGTACCAAATACCGTACTGATTCAGGTCTTCAAGCAGGTCCCACCATTCCTGACTATAAAACATAAAGGCGTCACATATACTGATTCTCATGTATGAAGTGTGACATACATGATGTCCTGCGGAACAAAAGGGGCTCCTTCGAAAAGCGGTCTATTCAGTGGCAGCCGCTCCCCAAGCAACTCCAAGAGTAATACCGAGACATCTAGTTCATCGGGTCTAGAGTCTGACCAGTGATAGAGCATTTGTCCAGTCTGCAATCTGCCGCGAAACAGCCCGTAACATCTCCCGACGGCTACTCCCTGTAGGTCATGAAGCTCGTCATATACAGACTTTTCATGCTCGAAGACATCTCCCATCCCTCTGCTTGAGACCGTGATGGCAAGTGGCGGCAGACAGCCGTCTAGTTCTTCAATAGCGCGGTCGGACGGCTGAGAGGGCGTCGGCGACCATGAGATCAAATGTGCTGCATACACGGTACCGGTGATACCTTCCCCAAGCTCCTCGCCTCTCGAGATGGTCAAGACGTGATTGCCCGTCTTTGGGGCACGACGATACGAAGGTGGCGGGTCGTTCAAATCTCTCATCCACGCTACTCGATGCCTGCGTTCTTCAATCTTCACAGGTGGTGCATCGTGGAAGTGGACCGTCAATGGAGTATCAAGTAGAGTATGATTGGAGCTGCGGTAGACCAGTCCGTGGATGTGGAGAGTGGAGAGCGCGATTGTGGGCTGCCATTTTGAGTTAGTTCCAGGATATGCATTGGCTGTTTATACTGTATGTACACTCACCCCACCAGTGGACATTAAGTAGGCTTTGTTATGCTTCCTTTGCACAGTAACTGTACTCGGTCTTCACAATTCTGAGGATTGTTGTAAGCCGAACGAGAAAAAAGGCTAAGGAGCGCGTTCTCGGGGGTAGACGTGGCATTCAAAGACTGACGCCAAGCCGTTGTGCGGGCGCTCGCTTACGTGCCAGGAAACATAATCGAGTACACTCAGTCATTCGGAGAGCAGCATACTGGATAAATGCGATAGGGCTCTCCCTTGAAGCTTGATCATCGAACTTTCACAACATAAAAAGTTAACATCGAAGTAGATTGCAACATATCATATTTATGGCGATATTCCAAGAATATCGCCTCTAAGCCCTCTGAGCGAATGTGAACCTTCGCATAATACTTTTCGCCATTCATTCTGTCATTGTCACACTCTTGATAAAAATTACACCTGCGTCAGTCACTCAACGTTGCTCATGAACAGTACCGGCATAGCTACGTCTCAGCTGACCATGATCCCTTGCCGTAGAACTAACAGTATGCCTCAGATGAGATCACAAACTGAGCCTTGAAGACGATCCTCCGACAGAGCATCCTGGATTATTCGACCTGACAGAAACATCTTTCGCTGATATGTTTCATCCGCCTCATCTTCTCTAAAAAGAAGAAAGACACCGCGAGTACTTTTTGGATCTCTATCGCACAACCACCGAGTAAGAGCTGCGCAGAACAGACTGAATGAGAATTGGTCGAATAATACTTGCGTAGTTTTGATTGCCGCGTGAGAGGCAGTTTGTAGCCGTCTTTAACAGCGAGTAGCTGTGGAACGTGTCAATTAGCTGCTGATATCAAACGGGCTATCTTGAAATACGCGGATCCTTCGACTTGTCTCGTACGATGCCCGCCTGGGATTCTCTCATAGTAACACCATCTTTCCATCTGAAGAAATCGCAGAGTCAGTTCCAACCCCTCCAATTGTCTCCTGTGTAGCGACGTATCATCCAGCTTACGAAAAATAGTCTGCATGCCGACGCGCCGCCTATCTGTCGAGTTCGTCGCGAAATATGTGACTTAAATCAGATGGTTTCTCCGATGCTTCGCGCATCCCCCCAACGTTCATAGTTATGTTGTCGCAAAGGACAAGGCCATTCCGTCCATACCTTTAAGTGTCCTGAGGTGGTACATTTTCCCGCACTTTTGTCGTTCCTTCTCAGCCTGGTGCAACTCGCTACATCCGCTGAAAATGCCTGTATTTGGCCCAGACGTTGCCGACGAGAACATTGCTGTGTACTGGTCTAGTGAGTAGTTTGAATCGAGTGTTGTTACACTGCGACAAATGCAGGAAGATGAATGAATCTGTATTCTGGAATTTATCTTCCAGCTCTGGTTTTCTACGACCATATCTTAATGCTACCCCGCGCAGTTAAATTGATATGGAGTCGTAAATTATCCTGCTTTACATTATTGTTCTATCTAAATCGCTACACGATCTTCGTTTGGGCCGTAATTGGCCCCACCACCTTCATTAACAAACCGAGTATGTCGGTGAGTCTACATTGACATGTCGGCAAATAGTTGCGTTTGTTCGACTGCAACATCAACAGAGGTTTGATGCATTGTCGATAGGGACGAACGTGCGACCGCCGATTGTCATTTGTTTCGAAGCAGCTTATCGATTAACCTCAATCAGTACTTCTATTTCGGCACAAACTGGTATGAGATTGCTTCTGTCCCAGGCATTGAAGATGTGTTTTGCACCTCTGGAACAACTCTTTCCGATACTTCTCACATGAGGTGAGTGTACATCAGTTCACAGGCCTGGTAGTCCATTGACAATATGCAGATGTACACTTTCATCTTCCTACCACTCACGTCGCTCACGATGTTGCAGTAATTATCGCAGACACGGCATGTGTCGTGACTGCAGAGCTGCTGGTCTTGATTATCACCTGGTCAAAGACATATTCTATCAAGATTCGTGCTCGAGGCACCGACATGGGCGCCCCGTTGTCTTCGATGTTGATTGGAGACGGCAGGTGATCGACCGCCATCCTTGAGTTTCTGCTGGCTCTGACGCCGCATTTCCATGAGGTACCTTGCATTTCGTGTAAGTACTCAACATTTCACCCCCTTCTCTCGTTGAACATACGATACTGTGTCGTGGACTATTGCTGACACTAAATATCCTCAACATCGTGGGAGTGGGGACCAACGTATGTCCTTGCCTTGCATCCCGTTAGCCATCACTATACTCGCCGCTAGACCTTCACCATAGTAGATGGCCTGTTCACAACCCCGTACGTGATTCTTTCGACGACGCAGGTTCACCTGGCCGATCGCTCGCAGACTGTCGGCGATTATCATCTCGCATTTTCTCCTGGACCTTCGCCAGCTCGCCTTGGTGTCAAATGATAAAATCACCACTGTTCGCTCGCCGGCACAGACCAATCTCATATTCGCGTCGTTCATCGATAACATGGGAGAGCATCTCGAACAGAGTTCCCGCTCTCTGCATCCCGAGACGACATGGCATGACGAGGACATTGAGTCTGTCGAGGGCGATGATGACGATGCCAGCACAATCGACACTAACACCGTAGCGAGCAACGTCTGGTCGACAGAGGCAGGTGATGAGGGAGCGATTGGTATAGAATCGGCTATGAAGCACTACTCCACCTTTCTGTGCACAACAGAAATCCAATCAATATATATCATCCGTGCAGTTTGAAATATAGCATTCTAAGATCCTCTTAATCAGCCGAGATCGCCCTCAATGCCTCAAGGACATCGCATGCAGAAAATCGGAGACAATCCCCGAGCCTCCATTCGCCGGGGCGCTCCCAGGCCGGGGCGCAAGCGGCGGCGGCGCGAGATAGCTCGCTCTGGGGTCGTACGGCCCATTGGACAGCGCGGGCGCGGGTGCCCACGGCTGATACCCCGGCCCGCCTGGCGGAGGGACTATGCCCGGGGAATAGAACCCGCCGGGCGAGGGGAGGGCCACGGGCGGGGGTGGCGGGGCGTGCAGGGAGCGCGAGGGCGCGTGGGACGGCCGGCGCGGCGGCGGCGCGGCGTAGATCGCGGGGTTCTTCAGCTGCGCGGGGGACGGGGACGGCTGGTACGGGTGCGCTTGGTGCGCGGGGGTGTGGTGGTTTCGCGGCGGCGAGGAGGAGAGTTTGCTGTGCTTGCTCGGTTCTGGGGGGTGCTTCTTGTCGGCGTTGCGCTGCTCCTTCTCCAGCCGCAGCCGCTCCTTCTCCCGTTCCCTCTCGCGCTCCTTCTCGCGCTCCTTCTCGATTTTCTCTGCCTTCTTGTCCTTGTCCTTGTCCTTGGGCTCTGTGCGCTCGTGCACGATGCTAGGATGAGCGGGCGGCAGATCTGGTGCCGGTCGACGCTGCTCTTTGCGTACCTCAGCCCTCGGCCGTAGATCTGGCATGTCGATCTTGCTCAGATGCACGACGAGGCTTGTTGGGGGTGCGTACGCGTTCGAGCTAGCACCCGCGCGTGCCTTGCCCTTCGGTCCCGGGTCGTCCAGGTTGATGATCCGCGGTCCTTTCCGAGCTTGCTGAGACTTCTCGGTGTCGTACAGGACATACTGGAAGAGCTCCTGCTCCTCGGCGAGACCTGAGAATGCGGAGTCAGACTATAGGCACAAAAGAGAATTGGGGGTGTTCGAGACCCGAATAGGGGCAATCAAGCGAGTAGAGCAAGTTACTCACCCGACTTGTGGCGCAGCCGCTTCGCCTCCTCCACGACCCGCAGGACCTTCGGCACCTCCGCAGCCGTCGCAGAACGCACGGTGATGAACAGCATCGCCTCGTCCTGCGCACACTGAGCTCCCCCGCAGTTTTCAAGGCGTACACGCGCGACGCACCTGCAGCAGCTCCTCAGTATAGCGCGCGTAATCATCAATATCCCCTTCCGCGCTGACCTCCACCTCGTTCGCCTCGCCCTCTCCTTGTGCCATGCGAAGCGTATGTAGCTCCGCGATGCGCTGCTTGCCTGTCAGTGGCGCGGGCCGTGGTGGGAGGTTGGGCGGGGGCCCTGTGCTCTGATCCGGTTCGGTAAGAGATAGAGCAGGCGTACTTCTGCTGCGGCCGAGGAGACCTGCGAAGGCGGTGGTAGATGGCGCAGAAGATGAAGAGACGGCGCCATCGGCATTTGGTGCATGGTGGGCATCGTTGAGATCCTGGAAGGTGAGCAGGGCGGTGAGGATGACAATCTCGAGGCCCTTGCGGTCCTCGATGTCGAAGCTGGAGACGAAACATGTCAATCGCATCCATGAGACAGGTAGATCTGTGAGCGGCTGCGCACCGATTGAGATTGTAGTCGAGCAGCTGTATCGACGACGTCTTCAGCCTCCCCGCCGGCTCCTTCGTCACCGCGACGAGCACCGCAGGGTCCGGCTTGCGCAGGATGAAGCATTCCTCGCGCCTCCATTCAAACTCGTGCCTGCCGAAGTCAGCGGCATACGGGGCGCGACATACGGTGGTACTCACTCCTCCCACTTGAAGGACCACTTGAACGTCAGAGTGCCGGTGTGGCGCAGCTCGACGACCGTGTCGGGATTGTGCAGCTGGAGCGTCTTGTGCTTGCTCGTCGCGCTCGGTGCGGTTGCAGACGCAAGGAGCGATTCCGAGAGAGGATCTTCGCCACCCCCATCTCAGACGACTCTGATGTGATGATGCGCATATCCAGTCAACATACCGTAGACTTCTACGTGATAGACGTTTCCGGGCACTCGCTGCTTCCGGTAGTGCGCGGTGCCTTTCGGGTCGACGAGGTCGAGGACAGTGGGGTCGTCAGGATGTGGCGTGACATGGAGCGTGAACAAATTCTGGTCCAAACTCATGGTTTATGCGTTCGCAATGCAAGAAAGGGGTGACGTCGAAGTGGGCGGCAGCCAAGCATGGTGAGACATATAGCATTGGAGGAGCCATGGCTGCTGCGGGCGCCTGACAAGCGGCACAGTGCCTCGAGATGGACGTCGAGGCAGTGTTCGCGAGCAGCCACGGATCAGTCCCGCCGACGCGTGCCGCAAGTACCCTGGAGGCATGATCAGGACCTCATGAAGATCAATGTCCGGGTAGACTGCGCAGTTATGGTACATCGTGCATACATGCGTGAAATGTGCGTGGTAGATCATGAGGACGAAACGAGGATGGAATATCCGCAGTTCGAAGCCGGGCACACCGCCCCCGCACCTAGTCAAACCCCAGCGCACCTCCCAGACCTCCCATGCCGCCGACCAGTGTCGCCTGCAGCCCGCCATCGTCGTCATCCTGCATCAGGACATCAGTCTTTTCTGCAGGCTCCGCAGCCGGATCCCCAGCGACTGCGGGCTCTGCCGTTGCCTCCAGGAAGTCCAGGCAGCCCCGCGAGCATCCGCGCCATCGCACTGGCACGCCTGCACCGGCGACGCCCTCCGCTCCTACGTCCCGCCCGGCCACCACACGTTCCCATGTGAAGCGCTCCTCTGCGTGCCGCACGAAGACGGGGACACGCTCGCCTTCTGCATGGTGTGAAGGAGACGGACAGACGCTGATGCCAGCCAGGGAGTCGTGCGCGGAATCTCCCCCCCCGTTTCTCGAGCTTGTCCGTGTCCGCGATTTGGAGGGCGACGCTTGAGACGCCCCGTCGGACGGTTGCGCGACCGAACCAGGGACACACGAATGTAGCGTTTCTATGAATGCTGGAGGCACATCTTCTCTTACGATCGGCGTAACGTATGTTGACTCGAGCACCGTCCTTGGAACATCGTCATTCGAGCTCACGGAATCCGGCGCCAGAAGGACTCGCAGGCACAGCTCGGTGAGCGGCGGAATTGTGAAGTGCACTGTGGTAGGCGAGATACGCTTCACGGAAGGAGATGGGGGAGGTACCTTGGGGTCTGCAGGTGGCTCGAGCCAGGGATTCCCCCTTACAGAGAGCATGTTCAGATGCATGGAGAGCATCTCGGCAGGAAGCCATCGGAGGCGATTATTAGAGACATTCACGTCTTGCAAAGACGGAAGCTGTGCGATCTGGGGAGGAATCTCCCGGAGCGCATTTGAACCTGCGAAGATATCGTAGTGGTGAGCATCAGCATGTAAGATCGGGCATGATCCAGAGAAAAGTCGGAACATCAGCGACACAAAACACAGTCCAGGCTCAACATCTCCTTGGTCCGCGCAATAACAAAACCTTGCCGCCACTGCAAGACCAACATCAACATCCGACAACGCGTTTCACAACGAGACCTATAGAAACGAAGCATGACAAGTTACTCACGGAGGCTCAAGACAGTAAGACTTGTCAGTCGGAACAATTCCGCAGGCAGCCTAGTGATCGCATTCTTCGCGAGGTATAGCTGTATCTCGTTGCTTGGCGCGGATGACGAAGTAGCGAATGAGGCTGACTTGGCCAGAGGCAGACGTCCGGGTGACGTCCAGACAGCGGCGTCGGCGGCAGGAACGGTCGCGGCGCGTGCCAGCGAACGCGGACTGGTGAGGGTCGGATGTCGCTGGGCAGAGCGCAGAACCACGAGCTTGGCCAAGTCTCCAATGGAAGGTGGGATGGCGGTGAGCCCAGGACTGTAGTTGTTCACGCTATACCCCATGGAGAAATCAGCGACACAGACAAGTCGTTCGCAGTCTCGGGACACCTCTATGGCACGTAGGAAAAGCACGAGAGTTTGGGTACGCACCTTAAGTCAATTATGCCATCGGCAGTATCAATTGCTCGTGTGATGGTAATATCCCAGATCTTCTGTTCCGTCTGCTCCTCTGAGAACGACTCCCCCTCGTCGTCGCTCATAAGAACGTCCACCTCCATATCCGAATCCCCAGCATTCACCGGGGCAGGTCGTATAGCAGGTGCGGCCGCCTTCACGTACAAGTCGTCAATGTTGAGACTCGGCACCCCAAACGTATCGCTGCTCGCCGAGTCGTACCGTGCAAGCTTCCTCTCGCGACGGGGCGGCCTCCAGGAGCGCTTCGCAGACGCAGCAAACGGGTCCACGACCTTTGCTCCATCCTGCACGCGGCTGCGCTCCGCCATGCGCGCGCGCAGGTGACCGCGTCCCGCATCGGGGCTGCCCGCCGCATCTGTATCGTACGCGTCGGTGTACCAGCTGCTGTCCGACTCGTGCCCCGCCACCCAGGCGGGCGACCTGTCACGCTTCTCATAAAGACGCGGCCGCTTGTTCGCCTTCGCTGATCCCGCGAGCGGATGCGGGAGGCCTGGGGACGCGGGCGGGGTGGCGACCGGCGCGAGATTCGGGGAGGACGGTGGTGAGGAGTCGATGGAAACTACTGCAGGAGAGGATGGTGGGGAGGGAGAGTCGAGGAGAAAGACATCGTTCGCAGACATGGGAGGAGAAAGAGAAAGAGAAAGGAGGACATCCTCGACTCATATCACACGACACATCCTCACGTGATCGTGCCTAGAGCGACCCCTCAAGTCATATTGATGAGCGACTTGGGAGACAACATCATAATTTACCATCTCTTGTAGTCAATGATGCACTGTAAGATACCAGGATTATGCTCACACATGCTCAGTAAAGCCAGAATGTGACCGGGTGGATGCACCCAGCCATTTGATTGCAGTTACAAACAAGCAGAAATACAGGGTGAATGAAAGAGTCACTACTATAACTACAAGCGACCACCAGAGTAAGAACAAAAGCAATGAAGAAAAGAAAAAGAAAATCTACCACACCCTGAATGGTGTCTGATGTTGGCGAGTAACATCAGTGCCCAGCGGTATAGCTAAGGAATGAGTTAGCTCATGTATAACCAGCGAAAGGAAATGACTCACCTGAATGTGTATGGGGAGATCCAAGTCCCATGGGAGGTCTGCACACTCATCCATACCGGCATCGCCGGCGAGTGGCCAGCGCCCCATCCCGCGCCTACGCAGCTCCCTTGAGCGTGCGGGTCCGCGTCGCGACGGGCAGCGGCACGACGTATGGCGTCGGCTCGCGCAATCCCGTGTCGAGCGTTCTCTCTCCGAGCTGCCCCCTTCTGCCTGAGCTCGCGCGCCGTGAGTGGGCGAGTGGAGTGGAGGTTGGAGCGCCAGGGCAGGTCGATGTCGATGGCAGAGAATGAGAGGGCGAGGGCGTCGGCGTCGTCGATAGGGGCCGCAGAGTCGGTGGAGCAGCCAGGGCCAGAGTCGAGGCCTACGAGATCGATGTGCCGGCTGAGCACATCCATGTCGCGCTCGTGCTGCCTCTTCGCCCTCTGGCGCTTGCGACGCAAGGTCGCGGAGAGGGGGACGTCGGAGTCGTCCCCCGAGTCGAGGGAGCGGGAGCCGGCGGGACGAGACGACTCCGCGGATCGCGCAGAGACGTCGCCGTCGTCGGCGGTCTGCAAGAGAATCGTGTTCAGTACAGCGCGCGAAATACTACAGGCCATAGATGAGCTCACGTAAAGGTTGTAAGGCCCTGAGGCCTTTCGAGCGTTCATCCGAGAGCGGAGACGAGCGGGAGATGCGCCGTACATCAAAGACATCGTAGCAGTCGCAGTGATTTAGCAGAGAGCAGAGAGTAGCGCTGGCTGTTGGAGGGCCACGAAAGACGAGCGGAGAGCAGAGAGTAGTGCTGGATGCCGGAGGGCTACGAGAGGCGAGCGGAGTGCGGATTAAAAGTTCACTGAAGACGTTCCCATGCCACAATGAGAAAGATTTTTTTGACTATCAGCACATGGTCCATCCCCGTATCCGCAGCCGTGACTGAGGTTCGCAGGGTCGCCCGACCCGCGCGGTGTCGCATGCCCCCCGATGAACTTCCACGACGGAGGAGGCAGAGCATGCCGAGACTCATAGTGAAGCATTCAGCGGCCCGCGCCCCCGCGCGCGGTCGCGTAGTCGCGCGTGACGTGCTTCCCGCCAGCATCGTTACTGGCCCTTAATGACCGCGTGATGCTACCATTCCATCATCAGGTTCTGTCGCAAGCTGCCCTGTTCTAGCCATAGATAATCAGGAGGATTGCCCGGATGGAAGATGAAGCAGAGCAAGCTTCAGATATAACAGGGTATATTAGCCGGCAGCGATAATCAGTTGATGATTAAAGCAGGAATTCGCCCTGCGGAAGCGCTTGCGTAGCATCGATTCCGCGCTGGAAAATCATTTCTTCATTGCTCGGCCGCTAGGACAGAGAGACTATGACGAAGGCTCGTTGTCGACGGAGCTGAGCGGAGGATCGGCCGCTCGAAGGTGGAGCTGTGCAGGCTGCCAGTCCCTTAATGATCAGATGGCGATAGCGGGAAGTCGTCCTGCGGAAGCGCTTGCGTGCTAAAGAGCCCGCATTGGCAAATACTTTCTTCCATTTCCCGGTGCTAGGCCAGAAGAGTAATCATAATCACCGGAGGCCCTTTACCGGTCGAACGAGGATCCTAAAGTAGAGACCGTCCGGATCAAGAGGACTGAAATGAGGACCAGCGCGAGGCGCCGTCGCGAAGCTCCTTTTCCAGGTCCGCCGCGATAATTTGCACCTCCCCATGATAATTTTCTAGATCTCGCCGAACTGACCGGGATTGAATATCCATTCCAGATTGGAAACCGGCGGAGGAAGTGCACCAGCGCCCCGGCGATTCGCCAAGCTAAACACATGGCAGCCTTCCGCTGAGAGTCGTGAATGTCGGCAGCATCTTGCATGTCTAGTGCTAACTAAGGTTGAGGGCGTTTGATGGCGAGGAGTATGTAGATAGGGCTTGGATAGCGCAGTGCCAGTTACTCCGAAGCTGTTCGATGCCGCAGTGGAATGACTTCGCTAAAGCTTTTCATCACGAAGTTATGAGCTGGAGCCGAGGCCATAAGGATGTGTCTTGAGCGCCTTGGCGAATATGTCTCTGACGTTGAGCCGAGGCCCGTACAACATGCTGCTACTCGCTGAGCGTGCCGCATGAGCTTATATCGCAAATCTCGGCATAATAGAGCGCGTTCCAGCGTGGAAAGGGGGTTGTGATCTTGAATCGATTGTGAGCGCGACTGGACTCCGCCATGTGCACACCGATAGCCGTCCGGGCGCCGAGCCTGCCTGCTGAGAGATTTAATGAAGGCAACAAGGACACATAGATCGACAATAATCCACGGAATTACTGTGGTGAGGCTAAATTGAGGAAATATGTATCGCTTGCGGACGTGGGAGGAGAAAGAAAAGACACAGTTTCTCGGCCGGAGTCGGCGGATTCTCAGGTCACATGCTCAAAACACACGTGATGATCTTGACGCGACGCGTCGGCAGCGCAGGACGCGTCGCGGTTTCAACGTCCGCATCTCCGTAACTCCAGACCTGACACACGCCTGGTGGGCTGGCTTCACCTCTCGGCAAAATGTCGTTAACGTTCTACTCTAAAACCTCTGTAATGCACCTGCTCTCGCTTGTGTTTCTTCTGATCTTGGTGGTTCTCTCGCCGGCACAAGCCAGCTATTCTGGTTCTTCACAACTGGGCAAATCTCCTCAACCACACCATAGGGAGCTTGTCTCGAGATCTACATCTGATTGTCAGGAACTCTCTAGCGTTTTTGCTACTGGGGACATATCAACCACATCGGATACCTCTTTTGTTGCCATTAGCCCTGTGGGCTCGTACAGTACTGGACCCGGCGGGCTAGAACTATTCCTCGAGCGGCCCAGCGGGAAGATCACAACCAAGGATGGCGTCAACGACAAGGTTGCAACTGGGGCGACTGTCAATTCTACATTTACTATACTGTATGGACGGGTTACATTCTACGTTTCTGGCCCGTTGGTGCCGGGCATTGTGACTGCCGCAATCTTGGTTGGTGAGTCGTCTGAGAGTAGTGCTCGGCGGTATCGCTTGAATTTATGTAAAATGCGTAGGCGACTCGCACGATGAGATCGATATTGAGCTCTTAGGAGGTGACTCCACACACTGGCAGACGAACGTCTTTGCACCCAGCCCTCGCGACCATGGGACGATATACGGTGTATTTAGTGGGCTCGAAGACTATGCGCACGGAAACGCCGAAGATCCTCACGCCTACACAATCGACTGGTCGCCGCAGCGTATCGCATGGAGCGTCGACGGCCGGGAGGTGCGCGCTCTCACGCCAGGTACGTCCAAATTCTATAATCCTCAGAGTCTACAAACGATCCATGGTGAACAGACCAGACGTTGAAGAATAGTGCACGCCACTATCCGGTGAGGCCTATGCGTATCCAACTTGGCATATGGGACGCGAGTTCGCCGCAAGGTACTGCCGCGTGGGCGAAAGGGCCTGTGGACTGGACAAAGGCCCCTCACAAAACAAGTGCTATGTTCAAGAACGTTACCGTGGATTGCCCGTATGTTCGCAAGCGGAAGGCTGTCTGAACTTGCGGACGACGCGTCTCTACTCGTGTCGTACGATCCTGTAATAACGGTCCCATGCGTTAATGTTACACATTGTCTGTCATGTGGCGCTCTGGTAAATGGACCCCTAATGCACATTAACTGAATGGAGCCTGTGCTCCGGGCCAATTGCGTGGGCAGGTCATTCAGACAGCAAGACCCTACGAGAAATGTCAGAATCTGCAGACACATCAGAATACGCAAGGACTTACCCCGTTGATTAAGATGGTCTGACCATTCACCCATCTCGAGTCCTCCCGCGCAAGGAAGGCCACAACGGGGGCTACATCCTCTGGCGTCCCAAGGCGCTTCTGCGGATGCATGTTCGCGAATGTTGCGATCAACTCCGGCGTCTTGCCATTACGGAAGAGCTCCGTGTCAATCGGCCCCGGCGCGACGCAGTTGACGGTGATGCCGCGCGCACCGAGATCCTTCGCGAGAATGCGCGTAAACTGCTCGACCGCCCCCTTCGTTGCGGTATACACGATGTAATTCGGGCTCACGCCGGACATGTGCGCGGTCGTCGAGGAGAAAAAGATGATGCGGCTGCCTGAACGGAGGATTTGTGCGAGAGTCAGACTTGGACGGGCAGGATAGCAGGCGGGCGGACGTACCTGACTTGAGATGCGGCTCAGCGGCCTGGATGGTGAAGAGCGGCGCCTTGACATTGACGTCAAAGTGGTCTGTGTAGTTATTCTCATCTAGTTCCTTGAGAACCTTTGTGTTCATCAATCCCGCGTTGAGGACGATGATGTCGAGCGAGCCAAAGCGGCGGATTATGTCATCAATGAGCGCTCGGGAGTCAGCCGTGGACGAGACGTCCGCGCGCAGAGCGATGGCAGATCCTGCACCAGCCGAGTTGATTGCATCGACGACGGTCTGTGCGGCCGCAGCGTTCGAGACGTAGTTCACGATGACCGTCGCGCCGTCCGCGGCGAGGCGCTGAGCGACTGCAGCGCCAATGCCGCGAGAGGAGCCAGTGACAAGGGCGACTTTGCCTGCGAGGGGGAGGGGGACGGACATGGTGCGTAGGTTGAGTGTCGAGAAGAGCGTGAGGCGGATGACTGAGTAGCTGATAGGGTGCGTTGCATATCGAGGATGTTATGTAGGGGTGAAGTGTGGCTGAGCATTAATGTTCAACGCGTGCAGTTCGGTCGGCATCTCAGTGGGTCTGGACACCAAATAACTAATGTCGAGTCTGTATTGCCGAAAGGGACGATCGTCTACATAGTAGGGTGCCAAATTTCAAATCCTTGCGATCCTCGGCGCTTGATAACGAGAGGGACGAATGAGCGAGCAAGCTTGTCCCGACTTTCGTTGCGAGAGGAGTCAGCGTGGAGTATAGGCGACGGAGTGGAGAGCGAGACGAGCAGTCGTGGGACAGTGGGACTCACAGGGTAGCCGAGGACCCCTGATAATCCCTAGGGTAGGCTGGCCAGCATCCGGACACAAATGGGCCTCTTGAGGCCGAACTCCTGGCCGAAAATCCGGACAAAAGAGCCCAAAATCGGGGTTCAGGCCTGTCCAAAGTCCGGACAAGACCCACAAAATTTGTCCGATGCCAGACTACATGTCCGGACAGATGGCCGAGCGGTAAGCGGGGGTCTAATGTCAGTACTTGGAGATGGTTGAAAGGCTCTGGTTCGAAGCTGGCTGCCACCATTTTTTAATATTTTATTATCCAATATCATCTCGAGACTTCTAAGAAGGTCATGTTACTCGCGCCGCGCCGTGTCGTCTTCGCCGGATTTTGCATATCTGAGCTGGTGGACAAGTCTTGACACATTAAGACCAGCTTCTCATGGACGCTTCTGTTATTGACTTGACTAGTCTCAACGTTGCTTTCGTCAGCTCCGATTGGATAGGTCAAGGCAAGACGTATCCTGTAAAGGATACTCCTAACTTCATATCCGAAGCCCGTTA
>KV722643.1:0-26246 GCA_001687445.1 Obba rivulosa | reverse complement strand
CATGTGAGCATTGACATTCGAACATATTATTATGATTAACTATGGCCTCATAATATATTCTAATGTAATATAATCATACTATAATGTGAGTATAACAATGGTCACGCGGAGGATAATATTATGGCGGGACACCGTAAGTAATCGTAATGGCTATTATAATATTGATTATAATAAAATGTACTAATAATCTTGCGGAGCCCTACACCGAGCACGTCTCGCGTCGTAAGCACGTGACCGCGTCGAGCATCCGGCGAGCGAGTAGACTTAAGCAATGTTGAAACTACCCTAGCATTGAGAATTAAGATTACAGATTGTGCCTAAAAAATTTGCATATATCATACACTTGAGATATAACGCCAGATTTCATGCAGGTCAAATGGTTGCGTGCGGTATTGCGCCGGGCTAGTGTTGGTGCTCAAGTGTACTCGGGGTCCGTACACATGCCGAACCTCGGCTTACCATATCGGGCTGTGGCGCGATCCATACCCTTAATCCATTCGGTACGTGAGACTTCTTCTCAAGGCAATATGCGAAGTTTAAATTCCGCTTGCACTGCCCGCACCCGCAGTGCTTCCAGGCCTTTCGCAATCCACTTGCCTGTCCTCTAGATAGCGAAGTGTCTGGTTCGAGACTATTGGATTTTAACGAGAGCGCGAGGAGATTTGCCCATAGGCTGACAGCATGGAGGTGGACCTCGCCGAAGAACTCGATCGTTCGTTCTTCACGTGGGGCGACGAGCTCTCAACAACGCTGGAACTCCTCTGGGAACCTTTCCCGGACGACATAGACGACGCACTTATCCATGAGAAGAATGTAAAGAACGCCATGGTGAATGAAGAAGCACCAAATTACAGTGACATTGTTTCTAACTTTGCTCCGTAAATCTGTTTATAGGAGCGTCTCTGCGCCATCGCGCCCACCGGTCTTGACTACGAGTCCTCGATCGATATGTTCCGGGACGGCATACAGCGCTTCAAGCACCAACAAGCCAATCTCGCCGCGCGAAAGTTGCAGGTTGCGCAGTCTCTGCCGAGATCCTCCCAGCCATTGGCTTCCACCGGTAGTGCACAGGACGATGGGCTCAGGAGGCCGGGAATGCTTCTCGAGACCCGTCTGGAGGGCATCAGCGCAAAGTCGCCTGCCCCAGCTATCAAGCCTTCCCAGCTATCAAGCCTCCCTCCGATGGTATCGGCCTCGCTGACAATCGCGCCGCGGCAATGCCAGTGGTCGTGCACTCCTCGCCGACAACGTCCTCAAAGCCGTCGGCATCCACCGGGAGTGCAAAGGTCGATGGGACTGGGATTCCGGGAATGCGCCTCGAGACCCGTCTGGAGGGCATCGGTGCAGAGTCGCCCGCTCTAGCTGTTGAGCCTCCCTCCCATGCTATTAGCCTCGCCGATCATTGCGTCACGCATGCTCGTCTGTCTGTCCAAGACAGAAATTCCTATGACACATCGTTGGAAGCTGCCCCTCCCGCGCTGTATACTCCCCGGTTTACACCCCGCTCTGTCTCTGGTGCTATGACCGGATCCCAGCCTCCGGCAGAGTCCCAAGTAGGAGACAATTTGATTCACAGGATTGAAGCACTGGAGAGATTGGTACTTCCGAGAGGAGTTTGGGACTCCCAGCTGGTTCCCGACGCCCCACTCGCTGACCGCATTCACCGTCTCGAGGATGCCATTGCGTGGAGCGCTCACCAGCAGGACTTAGACCGTCTGATATTCGCCAACCAGCTCCGTATCATCAGGGACCGCTTCAACCAACAGGCTGAATTTCAACGCCGCATTGCGCATCTACTCCTTCCCTCCGATGATATACTTCCATCAGGAAAAAATGACCTTGGTATCGGGTCAGGTAGGCCGCCGCGGTAGCTTGGCGCACAAGTTACCTTATTTGCAGCCCACTTAGCCTGGTACTATGGTAGCGCCCCGTAGAGACAAGGAGGAGCCGGCGCAGCTTTGCACTCCCTGTAGCTCGCTCGTGTGTGTACTTCTTAGTCTATTGTAATGTACGCTGTTCTTGTCGTACATGCTATACCTGCCATACGCTTCTCATATCATGCAGAACAATAGACCCAAGTATTGTCTAAAGTAATATAGCCGTGGCAAAGATCGCAAGACTCCCGATTTCCAGAAGAAGGACTTGCTCTCAATAGCATTGCCTAAAGTGAGCTTCACAATAGACTCCAACCGAAGTCTCCTTGGCTTGGGATGGACATGGATCGCTACAATACAAATGAGCAGCGAGTCACGCAAGTTTCGCAAGTGACGATACCTTTGACAATTATCTTTACTCCGACCCTACGTCTCATTAGCATCGCTAAGACTAAATTGTTCTGAATGTTCACATACTACTGGCCAGGTTGGGCAGAGGGCTGCGTCGCGGCCGATGGCGTCGCTGAAGCCATCTCATAAGCCATCGATGGTGGTGGTAGTCGTGCAAGGCCGTGAAGACGGTGCAAATTGATAGACCGATACGAAGCATGCAAGAAGCGTGTCTAACGCGTGGGTGACTGAACTAGAACTCCGATCCCGGAAGAGAAGCCAGTATTAGTATGAACCTGCAAACATCGCGAGGAGTTCTGCAGTGACGTATTCTGGCCAGCGGTCCTATTGTGCGCAACCTCAGCGCATTTGCAGGTTAGAGGCGCTTATCCAAGCTTTGAACGACGCAATATGGGCGTCAGTGCTCTACTTACACCGCTCTACTGGGCACTGGGCTGGGCTATGCAAGATTAGTGACGGCATTCCTCCGGAGTTCGAGTCGCATGATGATCTAGCTTACAGTCCGTCTTTGACATTCGTATGATGTCAGATGCGACGACGCGTACGATGCAGCATCTGCTGCGCGTTCTTTTACAGGCCGTCTGCACGTCCCAAACTGCTTTCGCAGAGATGAATCGGTGTTGAGTTCTAGGCACTCGAGCGATGGATAGCAGCGGAAGCACAGTGCGGCAAGTCCCTGGGCATGGATCGGGCGGGGTCGTTCCTGGGTTGCAGATGGGAGGGCGCCGGGCGAGCAGGGAGGTGCGTTTAGAGATAACACAACGGAGGAGTGAACGGTGGGCGGTGGTGTGTTGAGGCGTGGCAGAGGCCGGGATGGAACATGCATAAGTGTGATGCAGTATGCTACCACAACATGCAAAGGTGTGCGCTGGCCCGCTTGAGCGGGTATAATGCGGTGCATAGAGCCTTGTACATCACACTAAGGGCCGTCGAAGTCCGGCGACGTATAACCGACCGCATGATTTCTCCTATTTCTGGGAGATGATATGTGACATATGAGAGAAAAAGAGGATAGGACCTCAGTGCTCGGTCCAGAAGCACTCAGCACGGCGGAACGGCCATATCTCAAAGGGCGGATCTAGATGATTTGCGTGGAGCCACGCACGCTAGCACATACCAATGAATCCCTGTTAGCCGTAGTACGTTTACAGGTATCGGGTTCAGCGGCAAGCCTCGAGCTCAGACCGAGTCTAGCACAGACCCCCACATCGGAGACACTCAAAGACTCGCCACTTCATCACTGTACTAGTCTGTGCAGTGGGCGAACGCTTCTTGGATCGGAGCACTCCCTAGTACTCCCGGGCCCGACGTGCACGATCTTCAACAATCCAGTTACAGCAAGTTCGAAACAAGTTACAACGGAAGGAAGTTGAAGCTGACGTTGAACTACCTCACACAAGTAGAGGTCGATTGCGGCAGGCGGCGATGAGTCTGCATCAAGCGCGCTGCCACCGCATTGGGACAACGCAGGCATGCTTACTCTTCTCCTCCAGGCTGTGATTGGACGTGTAAGCTTTTCATCAATTAGGCCGCGGCGGCCACTTCGTTTCAACGAGGGATGTAACCTCCGAAGTAACCAATTCACGGCCTACCCTTGGGCTTTGAGGGGTTGACTTCTTTGTTAGCCAGCTTAACAACAAATTATTCGGCATGGACTGTCCTCGAAACGGCCGAGTTCTTCTGATGCCCTATGTGCCGCTGAGGAAGATGCGGTGGTAGCCAACACACTTTTCATTGAATGGAATGTGAAGTCATACATTGTGGGTCATCGATACACACGACGTCTCTAAGCTGTGTGGTATTCCACGAGGGCGGTCTCATCCAATAGGATCCAATAGGGACCGAACAGCTGGCCGTCTCCGGTTACTTCGGAGTAGGCGACTCGGCCTGATACAGTAGGAGGAGGATCGATTACCCGGTTCGGTCTCGCCCCGTTATAGACGCTCGGTTACAGCTTCTCGTCGGATCGGGGTCGCAGTCTTCAACGCGCCTTTCCGGCATAAGGATGCCCTTTGGGAGGCTCAGGACGAGCACTTGTTGACGTGGTACCTCCGCGCGGCCGCTCTCTGACTGTTCCTGTGGGCGAACGCAGAGGTTGGTTCTCTCATTGTCGCGATTCGCCAGTCGCCGGGCGCATCTGTATGGCCGGTCCAAACCTTCACTTGGATAGTAATGTCGGCTGTCTTTTCATTGGCACGTCCTTCTCTCTCGTGTATGTCTCTGTTCTTTCCTCTGGTGTCTGCTCCCTCATTATATTATGCCGCCAGACTATTTGGCTGCACAGCAGCGCAAACGATATTCTACTGCGCAAATTATCCGGACGATCGATTAGCTTTGAAAGCATTGGTGTGTCAGGTCGCTCACAAGGAGGAGGTTCGCTGACAAGTTGACAGGTGGCATCATTGAGGCGAGTGATACCCCGTGACGTTCGTCGATTTGTTCTGCTAACACACCAGCAGTATTCTCGATTTCGTAACCTTACTTCTGGATATACAGGTAATGTATTCCGTGGGCAGCAATGCTGCTGATTCTAAGTCTACTCCTCAGTATCTCTGGACACTTGCGGTGCAGAATCATGCCAATCCTGCTGCTATAGATATAGTTCCCAGGTCTGTTCTGCCATTTTTCTTTGATCATTCGGTTGACATGTTTTTCAGATTCTGGATAGTCAGCATTCCGCTACCATAGTATCCATATATACTAATCCTGATTGAAACCGCGTTAGACCGAATTTTTTCTTGCTGTACGCCATCTGTGATCATGTCTTGGACGATGAGTGCTAACCGAAACAAGTCCTTGACGTTTCTCATCGTGCAGCTGTACGTGTCCCATCTATTCTTTAACGCCACACGTTCCGACTCTTTTATAGGTTCTTCATTCATAAAATTTGGACATGTAAGCATTCAATTGTCACCGGTAGCAGCACCGGTTGAGTTCAGCTCGTGAAGTGCTTGAAGGAAACTCATACCGGCTCCTACTAAGTCTCTCTGTGGTGTGTTCCAGAATATATCTGCTGTATTGCCTGCGCCGATCAATCACTCGTCATACAGGCATTTTTGGCTTTTCTGAGTTTTGGCAAGCGCGCATTTCCCATTACCATGTATCACCGCTGATACTACATTTTACAGCCGGGGGCGTAGGTTGGTTCAAGCAAGAAATTTTTGTGAACCATGGCTGCTGCTGACATATGCTGTCAGGCATTTGTATCGTAATGTAGGTGCAGGATAGCGTTGTTGAGATGTCTCATCCGACTCCGACCGCAGCATAATCAACCAGTCATTCCTTTTTATCCTTCCTCACGTGGAGGCAAGTATTTCTTTGTGCTCCACGGCTCGCACGGATGATAGCTTATGTGACGACAGGTACCTGGCACGCTGCAACAACTCGCGTCAGTCTTTACGGACGTTTACATCACAATTTCTCTCTGCATCATCCTCCGTCGGTCTCAGGCCACCTATGAGCGGTAAATCGTTTATTCTACGCCGCGTTAGGAGCCGCACTCATCTTTCAACTGTCATCAGGACGCAGACGTTGCTTGGCAAGCTCTCGGTATACGCAATCAACCGTGGAATGCTCTCAGCGTACGTGTGCGCCCCATTCGAGTCTGGCCTGTCTTACACGTAGTCGCAAAGTGCTATTCAGCTCCTGCATTATGCGACAGTGCGTTTCTCTCGCCGATGATGTGAGCGGACCACATGCTTACAATCATGTTAGTATGCAGCAACCTACCGTACTACATCGTTCATCTGGATGGTCTTTCACATACCGGGAAGCAAAGGTGAGCGTACCAGCTGGATCATCTAATTGACGTACTTACGCGCGACATTGTTCAGTTTACGTGAATGCTTTACTAGCGATGTATGTAGTTCCACGTTCTTCATAGACGGATCTGCTTACGCTATTTGGTGTCACAGGCTCAATCTCCGACATAAGCTGCGCGATGCGCATTCAACCCCCCCTCTCGACTTGACCTCGATTCGATTCGACATTCCCGAGCATATTGACAGTCAGCCTGGAGAACCGTCACCACAGCAGAACCCTCATTAGCAAAGGCTCGACGCTGTTGAAGAGTGTAAGCGATAGTTGAAAGGGATAACGAGGTAATATCTACGCACCAGTAGCTACCTACGTGCTCTTCTATATGCGCTGCGATTCCGCCTTTAGAGTGGCCTTTGCATACCTGACAGCGTCAAGAGAGATTACAATGAACTATAGGTAGGTAGATAAATGCGACCCAAGAGTAGCCAATGTCCAGCCAATATCGCCTCGATCAGTGCGTACAAGCAGAAGACACTCCTCATCCTTGACCCGAAGCGGAACGTTCCCAAGAAGGTGGGTTCTCTAATCTTTTCTAGAACGTCGAGCGTCAAACAGGCAAACCACGACACTGACGACGAGCGGGGGCTCCAATGTATGGGCCACCTAACATGCGTAGGATTCACGCTCGTCGCTCTGCATAGGTGGTAGTATCCCTTTCGATCAAGGCAGCCGCATCGGAATGGAATGAAGTAATGTCGACACGACGTTCTATCCCTATGGTAGACTGCTGTCGCCTGCCGTAGAAACGTCATCTAATGGACGGACAATCACAGCTGGCTCAGTGTGTCATGCATGATGCCAGTTAGTTGACCTGGCAGCCATCGACGAGATATGGTATTCCCAACGATAGTTTGTCATCACCAGCTATTCCATCTCATCACCGTCTAGCATGGGCAATTTGACCTGATGGAAGTGGATAGATATCTGGTACGTTTTATTGCTTAGAAGCTCAAACTAGTAATCTTTGTCTGGAAACATCTGGAACACATATAGAGGTACGAACACAGATTCCGGTTGGATCGTTGTTGTCTCTACTGGAGACAGTCTGATCGACATCTACATGAGCGATTGCCACCAGAGATGAGCAATCGCTACTAAAGAATCTCAAGTAACATTCGCTCATGCAGACATCGAGCAGACTGCGACTGCATGAATACATACGAGTACGGCACTTGAGTCTGAAGCTACCTGTCCAATGTCGCGAGCCGCCGACGATAGCGATGTACCATTGGAGCGTGTTCCGGTCAGTTGAGGTGGCCGTTGTTTCATATGTATGTCTCCAGTTCGCCAATGAGTTCAATGATAATCCCGCGTGGTGCACAGGCGGCGCATCAGGAGAATGTCGTATTTGCTTTTGAGCACTTTGACGCCTTCCGCGCCACTTTCAGGCGCTTTCTCGCCTTTGCTGTGCACAAAAGGCCGCAACAGCGGGCGGCAAGACGTAAAAGGCTCCGGAAGCGCGCCAAGCCAACGCGACATTGTCCTGATGGCGGCCATTAGAAGAATATCGTTTTCACTTAGACGCCTTTCGCGTCGCTTTTAGGCGCTTTCGCGGCTTTGCTGGGCGCGAAAGGCCGCGACAGCCACCGAGAAGCCCTAAAAGGCTCGAAAAGCGCGCCAAGACAACGCGATATTCTTCTGATGCTACACTATCAATGACTGCTCCTGAGAGAGGCACGGACGCCGCGAAGGCTGAAAGTACTTGCTTCCGGTCTTGAAGTACAACACACCAACAGGTCTCTTACAACGGAATAAAATTGGAAAAGACGAGATCATACACTGTAGAGAAAGGGTGCAAGTTTGTAGAGCAGACCTGTAACATAGAATTCTCTCAACGCGAGAGATATTGATGCCCAGTGATCATCACTATCAGGTGACATTCTCGACTCCGCGTTAGACGATGTCGTGCACTTGGTCTTTCTTGATTCGATCAGAACCGGCAGACTGACAACATAGATGAGTACTATTGAAAAGGGCGAACTTCTTCTCGCACCTCTCGAGCATCTTGAGATGGCTCTGCATGCGTTACAGTAAAGGATGAAGTCTGAGCAGCGACGGAGAGCGGGATCGTAATCATGTCTGGATTCCCATAGCCAATCTCGCGTAGCTCTTGTCTCGCATTGAACGTGGATAAGAGTATGTTAAAGAGTACTTGAATGGATAGAATTAAATTAGAAGGATTATGTTGTCGACAGTTGATGTAATTCCGCAGTGTGCAAATGACGACTCACATGAGGGTAATGCATTGTAGAATATGGTGTATACAAGATTGTTATTCAGATCCCGCGCAATTCAGTCCGGGTTTAAAGTGATCGAGACAAGTCCTGAGAACTTACCGGTCCTTGGCGGTGGCTCTCAGAATAGGTTCTGGTACCTCACCAATCGGCTCACAGGCCACCATCAGCCTCCATTGAACGAGCTTTGAACAATGTTGAACGTGGGTCTAGAGCAGGATTTTGGCTGATTTATGTCAGCGACAGGGCGTATATGCCGACAGTGAGGCTTATCCATCATTGTATCAAGACCGCTATTGATCAAGTTTGAGACGGCACACTGGATATAATTTGACGGATCACCGGACGGGAGCTTCGAGCGGTCTCAGTCCCTGCGCATATAGTCAGTGCGCGATCGAACCGTAAACGTGCATCTGAAGTATATAGTTTTTGACTGTGCGCGCTCGGAAATATAGCGCGTGAAGAGGAAAAAGAATGACCACATCTCAGTGTCGGATGCCTGCGTGGGGCCAGATATGGATAGCATGCAGCGAACGTAGTACACGCCCGCTGGATCTCTGCGTTTTCGACGGTGCACACGATGTTGGAGAGCTCGTTGTGCATCACCTTGACGGCAACGCCGATGATGGCAGTCTTGGGATCGATATGGCTGCTGCCACGGATATGCGTATTGCAGGACTCGCTCTGGGACCTGGGTACGAGGGTATATCCCGATATGGTTTTACAGGCGGTGATCAGCGGTCAGCACGCGCATCGGCAACGGGGACGGCCGCAGAAAAATCGCAAAGAGGATCGGGGTGGCTGATGTGGATGGGTTGCGGTGGTAGATGAAGGGCGGGGGCTGCATTCAAGCGAGGAAGAACCCGCCGGTACCCCGTCGCCCTGCCGCGTATCTGCTGCCCGCGTACTCGCCAATCGAATAGCTGTCATTGCTGGAGAACACTCTCGCGAGCTCGAGCCGTGCAATGGGCGACGACGAGGCCAGCGACGTGCTGGCAGACACCGGGCACGGCTGCTTCTCGCACAAACGTGCGTCCATCAACGCCACACCGTGATGGTCACTAGCTCTGGAGGTGTAGACGTCTAGTTGAGGGTCAGCGATATCCGTTGTAGATTGGGAAGGCGGGACGGCGAGGAAGTCAGCGCGTGAGGGAGGTCGGATCCGTACTTCTGACTCCTGCGCGGTTCCTACAGTAACCAGTTCGAATGGTTGGATTTCGGGTATCGTGTAGAGTCGCATGGATTTGAGATAGGACGAACCTGAACGCTTATACACATCACTCTGCGTCTGCCCTACCAGCTAATCACGAGCCCCGAGTACGTCCTCAGACGAACTCGTGTCCCGTCGCGACAGGGTACTTCGGTGTATTCTTCGTAGTTCCCTGCGGGGTTCAAGGTGCTACGGAGTTATGGGTGCAGTATGTTCATGAGACATGCTTGCTGTAGATGCAATGTAGTCTAAAGATTGCCGAGGACACCTGACACAAGAGAGGCGGAGGCGGAGGATATGTTAGGACTTCCCGATATGCCCGATGTGAGTGCTACGCATGATCCATAGACGCCTTTCATCACCTCTCGTCCGACCACCTTGCTTGATTTTGCGCGCGTATTGTACCACACTTGGATTCAGTCCAAGACCAACATTTTGGGTGCGAAGAATCTCAAGAACCTATTCAGGAACCTATTCAACCTACAGCCGAACGCGAAGAAGATCAAAGACAGTCGCGACAAGCTCAAGGTGGCACTTGATATTTTCTAGGTGAGCAATCCAACCATCCGAACCATCTATCGTGAAATAATCTCCTCGGTGCTCGCTGTACGGTGAGACCGGTAGCTATCCCCGTTTGCGAGTGTGGAGGTTTTGTCCCTGTTGACCATCATCTTGGCGTCTAGACCAGCGCTTGGCCGCCATAAAAGAGTGCATGGCCGTCGTCGTGACAGTCACTGTGAGTGCACAAGTTGTGAATGATCCTGCGGGAGCAAATACACCCGACAATCCCGCTTGTTACCACCTTGGCAAGTGTTTAGCCATTCAACTATTTGCACTCGGCTGATGTAGAATCTCTCTTCAGCTGATCGTGTGGGTAACAAGGACGAGGCTACCCCCTGTGCTCTCAAATGTGATAGTGAGTACTTTCGTATTTGGTTCTCATAAGCGAGGTCACTAACCCTCACATGCATAGGCAACGCCAAGAGGCTGTACTCCATTCTCCATCAAAGGTGTGCTTAGACCGCATACCTTTTTGCTTGGATGCAAACGCTGTATTATGGGCAGCATGTCCTGACTGCTAACTCTCCGTTATGTCAGAGAATCCCCAAGCAGTGCATGTAGCTCCAGATACGCAAGATCCAGATAAGATGATATCACACTTCTGTATATTATGTGTGAACAGTTAATCGGTCCTTATATCTCCTTTGGCGGTTCTGTTATCCATTGCTTATGAAGGGTACTACATGAAATGGATTTCATATGTTAAAGGTACCACGATCTTATGTTGTGGTAATATTCCGCAATACTCAGCTCTCGCCAACAGATGAGCTGTCTGAGGCTCGATGAGCCCATCATTCACGCCATGATCATTGCCCCGGACATCGTATTATGTGATGCTATTGGGGAATCGTCTCTTCTCCTACTTAGCTAATTGTTCCTCCACTCGGTCCGGCGGAATGGCTACTCCTGGCAGAAGTGCGCCTGCACGAGCCGAAGGCCAAGCTGGATGGCATCTGCATGCTTGCAGAAGTACGAACTTGGTGTGATTACTTCAGTGATATGCCTTCCCGCGTCAGTTGCACTACGGAGATTAAAGTGATTCCACTATCCTCCCGTATTTTGCTTCGGGAATCTTCAGCCCAAGCCCCGGATATCTGCGAGAACGTCGAAGAAGTCTTTACAGAAAAACTATTCAGGAAGGCAGTTGTGGAGTAACTGGATTAGCTCGTAAGTTACCACAGCATTGACAAGCCGACGCTATCTTTCAGACGTTTCGCTCCTACCGGAAGTGATCATTGTGGTGCGATTGTGTCTCATTATAGGCCTGTTCGGGCGGAGTCATTATATAGATCTGAGATAGGTACTTGTCATGAGGTATTCGGTCCATGTCCAGGTGGACTGGGCTTCTAATACTTCACAGCCTCAGACCCACATCTCGCGTCTGGGCCGGCAGCAGGGGTATGGTGATCAATGAGAATGCGATGTGTTATCCAGATCATGTGAATGAAATGATCAAAAAGTAGAGGAGGATGTTGGAGGAATGCAGGATGGCAGACTTCAATTCACCGCGTTTGCGCCGCAACGACACAGCGGAGGTGATGCCACTTTCAGAGAACTTCTCATCTGATGTTCCTCGGACCATGTCTATGTTCGTCCGAACTATGTGAAATTGCGCAGTCTATCGACGTCAGGTTACTGGCTATAAGAAATAAAGATACTGAATGTGTATGAAGTCGACAAATAGCCCACAAAGCTGAAATTACCGTCACACCATGCACGGCCAGCGCTGCGGTCCTCTGTATGACCTTCGAACTGCAGGGTATACTGTTATCTCATGGTGTCCTACTAATCAGTCCATCAATATTAGTAGACTGATGCATAACCCGACCCATCCCCAAGTTCACCGTTCAAAGCACCTTGACATCACTGGCAAGCGCCTCGTCTCTGGTCAAGAAGGACACCATTTATAATTATGCTATGTAATAACTGTGACTCCAAATCTGTACACTCATCTATATGCGTATTGTCTCCCTCTTCTGTGCAAGTGTCAACCTCATTCGGCCTCAGACCATGCTGTCGCCCCGCCATTACCCGGCATCACAAGTCTGTCGACGGTGTTCATCGTACATGTCACGTTGCAACTCGACGGAAGCGAATACTGCACTGTTGGGCAATAGTGGACATTTTTCATCATACGCATGACATCACTTCACAGGCATGGCAGCATAAAATCTATGGGTATAAAATACTCAATGCTGTCCTCTGAACAGCTCAGCTACCTTTCAGCGGTTTCATCATGCTTGGACTGGGATCATTGCCCTTACTTACCTTAGCGTATCTGTCTCTAGCACTGGAAATACCGGCGCCGGGCAGTCCGTCGGTCGTACTGGACGAAGGTATATTTATTGGCAAGCGTGTCAACTATACCGACGAGTATTTGGGAATCTCATATGCGCAACCACCGTGAGTCCATCGTACCTCAGCAAATGTGTCTCAAATCAGTTTTCCTCTTCATCAGGGTTGGAAACCTGCGATTCCGTCTCCCAGTGGCGGTCGGGCCGTACCACGGGGTTTATAATGCCACAAAATTCGGTGACGTGTGCCCTCAGGATAACGCTTCTTTGATCGCAGCTCCCGGCGCTGTCTTCCTTGATCCTTTCGAGACTCTGTACTACGAGACCTTCCCAGTTCCGAATGTGGATCAGTCGGAGGACTGTGAGTCTTGGCCAGGGAGCAGCACATATTGTTATATTGAGCAGACGACAGGTCTCAGTCTCAATGTCTACGTACCGGAACGTACTAAGCCCGGAGATAATCTTCCAGTAGTAGTGGTAAGTCTTCTAATACACCTATTACTTCTGGGACTCAAAATTCTTCAAAGTGGCTACCTATAGGTACCCTCTATCCGTTATCAGCGCGTAGCGTAGCACAATGGCTCACAAATTTATCTTCCCACAGCATCGTTCCTATGGGGTGGAGGTGCATTGTAAGTAATAGTTTCAGTATCAACCAACTGCTGATAACGATGCGTGCAAAGTGTTGATGGTGCTGTCATTGTGCAGCGTTCCATCCAAAATCGCCAACCTGTTATTTTCGTTAGTATCAATTATCGGTATGTCTGCATCTCTTGAGAGGCACGCACCAATGATCGTCGAGCCGACATCGGTTGTTTAGGGTAAACGGTGAGACTCACACTGTTAGTTTCCTGCAACAACTGACCTTTCGCAGCATTCGGTTTTCTGCCCGGTCAAGAGGCGAAAGATGCGGGAATCACAAATCTAGGTCTCCGTGATCGTCAGTGAACGAATAGAACACAATTGAGTGACAAAGCAGACCAACTACTTGTTCGGTAGAACGTCAAGCACTTCGCTGGATACAGCAATATATCTTCAATTTCGGCGGCGACAGGAGCAGGGTTACGATGTAGGATTTTGGACCTGATTCGTTGGGCCTGAGCTAATGTCAGTTTACCATAGGTGGGGGGCCAACTCCGGAAGCATTTCCGCGGGTTTCCAAATGCTCAACAACGGTGGCGACAGCGAGGGCCTCTTTAGCGGCGCATGGATGCAGAGTGGTTTCCCTCTCCCATTGAACACCTATAGCGAACTACAAGGCACATACGATACCCTTGTAAATCAGACGACATGCCAGGGCAGCTCCGATTCGCTTGACTGTCTGAGGCGTTTGCCCTTCAATGAGGTGTACCAGGCCATGCTTGCTGCTCCTGCAGCTCAGCGCTTTGGTGTACGTTGTCAATAGTTTCATTGAGTTGGACTCAGGCTTTATGCTTACCGAATCGCAGCGCTGGCAAGTCGTACTTGATTATGACTTCATCGCAGAACAACCGGAGACCCTTTTGAGCCAAGGCAAGGTGGCGCGTGTTCCGTTCGTTGTCGGTGTACGTTTAAAAATCGCATCATATTTCAACATTGCTCATAGTTGTGATGCTAGTGCACGGAGGACGAAGGTACTATTGGCGCTCTTAATCTCACCTCCATTACGTGAGCATATCCAGGTTGGTGATCGCAATGCGCTGGCTCACTCGGTCATTCAGAACCGACAACGGGACCGCGACCTGGCTCATCAATGAGGGTCTCCCCGGTGTGTCCATGGAGCAGGTAGAACAGATTTTTGCACTTTATCCTTCCGATCCGGCTGCAGGTTCCCCTTTCGGCACGGGTGACCTGTATGCTCTCAGCCCTCAATATAAACGCCTGGCTGCGATTATTGGAGACATTGAGTATCATGGTCAGCGCCGGTTCTTCCTCAACCATACCTCAGGTCACCAAAATGCGTGGTCATATTGTGAGTTGTACGCACCACAGAGACGAGTGGTACTGATGTGTTGGTGACGCCCAATTTCAGTGAGCAAAGAGTTCAAGTTCCCTTTTATCGGTGCTGTGAGTGTTCTCCATAGCCCTTGATATATGAACAGAATCTGATTTCCTCTGTCGGTTTCTTTAGGTGGACCTCAGCGACCTGCTGAACATCTGGGGCCCTGGAGACCTGACCGACCGTGTGATCAATTTCGTTGCGCATGGAAATCCTAACAACAGTTCCGGGGTCTTCTGGCCGCAGTGGACCATCCCTGCCCCTCATCAGCTGAACATCCAGAATGATTCTTCGTTCACGGTAGAGGGTGACAGGTTCCGAACTGAAGGCATCGATCTCTTGATGGCCCTCAGTATTCAGTTCCCGGAGTGAGGTTTTTATCGACCCGCTGTTTGCGGTCTCAGGCTGCATAATGGATGCATATCTTGTACCCGGTTGCTCTACGTAGATCTGTATGATTGTATGATGTTGACAGAGCTTTCAACAGCTCTCAGTTGAAGCAATATGCACAGCCGATTCTGACTTTTTCATTGAACACTCACTGAACCCATGAAGTACAAGGAGTCGCTAAATCGCATGTGAATCCACCTTGTCAGCCCCGCCCCATATCCGCTTGGTCCGGCTCCATAGCATGGCCAGCACCACCTGGTGCTGCACCATAGCCGACCCCATATGCAAGTGAGTTTCCCTATCTGTAGTATCTGATATGACAGGGATGTATCATAACACGTCTTTTGTACATTTGTTTCGTGTCAATGATTGTTATACAATCCCTTCTACTTGAAACAATTCATGCACATGACGGAGTGCACATACTGAGCTATGTATTCGGCGGAAGAAGCAGTGCCCATACACATACCTAAATTATACTTTTGGCTGGATGCGCGATTCTGCATTAGGGATCCCATGGATATATCATTTTGACGGGCCTGAGCGAGAAATCGGTGTTCACGGCGTAGTGACCGGTTCTGTTTGCTCCGTTTGGATTTTTGGCCTGTTGATCTTGCTTATGTGTCTGATTTTGGTTGCACTCTGAGTCCATCACGATCTTGTACATTGCTACCTAATACAAGCATTATGCTGATGTTTCCTATTCTGTACCATTGGACGCGGTCGATCGGCACTGTAGCAGTCACATGTATCTATGGGGAATTCATGGGAGACATTGTCGTATTTCAAGCAAGGAACTCTCGTAACCTCGAGTAGGCTTAATTGCTTTTGTCCGTGAGATAACCAACCAATGCTTAGTAACAGCTCATCTCATTCCATGCTGATACGGCCTCTGAGAACCAATGAAAATGTTATTTGACATTATCCACACAAATCACTCGCAAAGCACGCCCCAGTTTTCCCACTCCGTCCGCCCTGTCTGGATATCCGTGATACGCTCGAAGAGCGCTTTCGCGACTGGCCCCAAGCCGCCTTCATTCTCAGGCAACCGAATGTCACTTCCCTCGAATCCGATCCGACCAATTCCTGCAACAATTGCGGCAGTGCCCGTTGCAAACGCTTCAAGTAGTCGTCCTTCGGCGGACCAGGTCCTCAAGTCGGACATAGTTAGCTCGCGCTCATGCGCATGAAGCCGAACGACGTCGGGAAGGCCGGATAGAACAGTGTGTGAAGGATGCGCAGCTGCAAGTGCCAGCACCGATTTCCGAGTGATCCCCGGCAGGATGGTGCCATCAAGCGGTGGTGTAATGATATCGAGGTCTGAATTGGATATCGCAGAAATCAGCGCCCGAGCTGCACACTAGACTGCGCATACAACCAACTTACCGTTATCATCGCGCTTAATGACCACGAAGAAGTTCATCGCGCCGACCTCGGTCACTTTCTCGCCAACCATCCACAAAATCTGGTCATAACCGAGCTTCTCTGCGTGTTGCTGAGGCTTGAATGTCGGCGAATAGTTCGTTGCCACCTTGTGGCCGCCGGTACCGCCCGGCCAGGCACGGACTGGTTCATTCACGGCGAGTAGAGAAATCGGCTTGCTAATACGGAAGTATGGGCCTGTAGGGCTGAGGATGATGTATAAGATGGCGGAATCTGAAGCGCGTACTCCAATAGCTATAAAATTGTCAGTAGACACCAAAACCGAGAGAAGAGAGCGCTTACATGGACGGGTTCCAATGATGGTGGGTCGGATATACAGGCTATGGCCCTTGGTCTCCGGGATCCAGCGAGACTCTAGGGCGACGAGCTTCGTGATGAGCTTCAGTACTTCGTATTCGTCGAAAGACTGGACATAGATATAGGTCTACATCATAATACTAGTGCAGTTTCAGCTGTTTTTCTCACCGGGAGAGCAAGTCGGTCGGCGGACTTCTTCAGTCTTGCCATATTATGTTCCGGCCTAAACAACCTGGCCTTTCCATCTGGGCCGAGATACGCCTGAAACATCCGCTGAGCCTGTTCCCTTTCTCAAACGAAGTACCGAATGTACCTTCATCCCCTCAAAGACACTCGTCCCATATTGGAAGATGGATGCAGAAGGGTCGATACTCAGAGGTCCATACGGTCTGATCTCGGGATCTAGCCACCCAATTGCAGGATCAAAGCTAACGACCACCATATGATCTGTATAGATCTATAGTTGTTGCATGGCGATTGACATGAGTATTCAATGCAGAGATCGTGCGAAATGAATCGGATATAGTTGGAGGAGATATTGCGATGTGTCACAGTGCCGACCGCAGATCCGCCGCATTAACAAATACAGTTAAAGGCTTACCTTTCCGAAAATCTGCTCCTCGGGTGGGGGAACTGCTTTCCGTGACTGCGTCAGAGTAATCCTTAGCTTTGATGCCTGTTTCCGGTGCGATCTCAGTACATCAAATGAAGTGGTGTAAATGCGACACTCGCATCCAGCGGGCCAAGGTGTACATCTCCGTTTGGACCAGTCTCCGCGGCATTCCCGTTCGCTGCGAGAGTAGCACCAATGGGAGACATCGAAACTGTGCAATGATGAAGACAGATATAGAGCGATGTGCGGAGGAGAACGAGGGAAATGATTGACCTCTGTCAGTGATATAGGCGCGCTATTCATAGATCGTCGATAGCTTCGATTTGACACACCGAGCCTTGCGGCTTTGGCACGTGTTTCCAGGTCTACCCGTCGGTGAGATTCGGCGCGTCTGCAGCCGGCATATCCACCTCATGCACCAGTGTCATGACCAAGATATATCGCATCAACGATGTTGAGTAGCAGTTGAGGGCTGCAAAGACCGTCGTTGTCGTGATGATTCAGTATTTTGGCAGAAGAGCTCGTGTGGGAGGGGAGAGGAGACTCGCGGCAGTGCGTTGGACTGCTAGTCGACCGACAGTATTTGTCAGCGGCTTTCGATGCTGAAGGCGAAGCTCGAAGGGCTGAAGCGCCGAGTCAACGCCTTCGATCACACCCAAACCTTCGGCACCGGACAATTCAATCCCTTGACAGCAGAATATCGGATATTCCAATGCAGTTGCAATTTAACCAAGAAAAGATGATCTACAAATCGGAATATGACAATCAAATAGGGGCGAGCAAGGGTCATACAGCTATTGCAGATTATTCTCGTGAACATAGTGAGGTGTGCTCAAGCACATTGGACCTCAGGCTATATGCAGATAGATGACCGACCGCCGACAAATGTTCGCCTCTCGCTGAGTCTCTATTCTGAATAGCATCAAATCAAGGTATCCACGTTCCCCGTCAGTCGTACGCCACATGAAATTGTAGCCCGCACATCGACAAAGCATTTCGGCGTGCAATCGCCACTCAGGATCGGTATTGGTCCAAAGTTTGCTGCGCGCTAGAACCGTTCTGTTGCGTGGCCTCCCGCCTGACTCCGAATAGCGCAATGAGCTCTAGAAGTGCGAAGCGTGAGTATAGTGCAACGTTTGCGACAGTATAGCCCACCTTGCAACCGCGCTTCTTTCTTTTGGCGCTGCGTTTCGGTAGTTTTTATTCCGGAAAACGCCTGCATGGAATCGGTCAACAGTTATCATCGGAATCGACAGTCTGATCAACGCACATGTTTGATAAGAGTTTTCTTCTTCTCTTGGATATCAATAACCTGCAAATCGTTGACCAATCATTCGTGTCCTGCTACAAGAAGAGATAGAGATGTCTACCTTCGATTCCACCGTGTTCTCAGCAATGAGTTGATATACGTGAACAGGTTTAGTCTGGCCAATACTTGATGCACGTCAACACGGGAGTACACGTAACATCCGGCCTGCTCACCGGTTACATCTGTCAATGGCTTGACTTTCGATCCCTTCCTGTAGTGATATTAACGGGTGATAAACATATTTCACCAGGGTACCGCTCACCTGCCACCATCTAGGGTCCGAGCGAAAGCGAATGTCAGCTACAACAAGTAAGAGGGTTGTCTGGACGTACGGATCCATACTAGTGGGAGAGGTAAGCATTGGTCTGCAGTTGATGGAAGGGACACTCACAGATAAACATTATTCGCGACTGTCAGGTTCAGGCCAAGAGCTCCCGCCTTAAGCGAGATCAGCATGACCTTGGGGTTCGGCCCATCCAACAAATTGGTATTGGAGCTTGAGAAAGGAGCACTAATGGCTTTCTGCTTCCCTTTGCCGTTCTTTGCCTTTCCTTTCCTCCGCGGAGCGCCATCAACGTCATCGTCGACGAATTCGTCATCCACACCGCTGTCGGAGGCATCAAAGTCCCCGTCTTCGTCGTCATCTAGAACTATCGGTTCGTTGGCTGAGATCGGCTGACTAGGTCGGGGGCGTCGGCGTATTGGGCGCGAGGATTCTGAGGTCAACGGAGGAATTGTCGCAGAACAATCCTCCTGAAGGGGTATCGAGAAACGAGCGATCGTTTCTTGACGTCTTTTCGCAGACATCTTGCCGTCGAAGCGCACGTACGGAATACTAATACCAGCAAGTGGTTAGTCACGTGAGGAAAGCCCGACAAAATCGGGTGATACGTACCCCTCTTTATCCAGAGTCTCTGCGATCTAGACAGTCATTCGGGTGTGAGGCTTAGCATCGCAACAGCTATACACACTAGCTCACTTTGTCCAAGAACGATGTAAATTGAGAGAAAACAAGCGACTTCTCCGTGTCCGGGGTCAGCTTCAGTAGATGGACAAGCTGATCGATCTTGGCGGAAGAACCCGTGCGAAGACTGTCATCGACATCGTCGTCATCATCGAATCTGACAGGTGCCTGTGTGAGATCGGTTGGTGGGGCTGGCTCAACCAGGTCTCCCATCCCTATAGTGCGACGATCCTTCACGCAAAAGCATACGGTTAACATCCATAACATGATAGACAACACATCCGTGCTCACCATCGGGCATTTAGGATCTCGCGCGATGACTTCTGAGATGCTGGAACATTGTCAGGTCGGACATCGCAAAAGACAGAATTAGACAGTATACACACCAAGCCAGGCAGAACATGTGTGCACAGGTCGTGATTCTCGGCTCCGCGATTATGCCGAAGCAAATCGGGCACTCTTCGTTGTCCTCGATACCCTGAGCCAGGATGGCCTGAAGCCGCACTTTCTCCTCTGGCGTGAGCTGCACCGCTTCCGTAGGTGCATCTTCATCGGCAGCGCGGAGCTGATCAAGGTAGTTCGCGGGGACAAGACTGGGGTGAAGAGCCAGTTGACGCATTCTAGTGAGCATACTGAGAACGTTTGATTGCACCTGCAACGGCAAAACTGGTGTAAGCGTCGTACAATTTATCGAGGTCCGTGATACATACAGCAGCCGAGTGGATACCACCATGACGCTCGACGAGTGTGCTGAAGCGCTCCTTGGAGAGCTGCTCAACGGCATCGTAGAGCTCCTGCAAACCCGACTTCAGTATGTAGACCGTATTTTCAGCGTTTCACTTACCCTTGCCTCTGGTGTCAGGGTTACTGGGACGATGGTCACGTCGACCTAGGATACTTGGTCAGAGGAGCGCAGCACGTTATTGCAAGACACATACCGGAGGCAGCGGAACAAGGTGGTTTCCCTCACTGTCTTGCATCTATGGACAGAAAGTCAGAACGTTCCACATGAAATTCCTCTCCTAATTACCTCTTTCGTGCGGCGGATGCATATATGGCTCATCAAGGCCTATGCATTGACATCAATGTTTGAGTCCCACTGGTGACAGTGATGGACGTACACGCATCAACTCAGCACCACTCGGATTTCCGTCTTTGATGGGGCGCAGGACCATTCGCTTGTAGAAATCCTCATTGTCTAGTGGACTACAGATTCGCAGGAAGGTGAGGATCGATCCGAGGTCCTGGAATTCACGTCAGGAGGGGTTCCAAGGGAAGCGTGCTCCGGTGCTACAGACCTTAGGCGAGTTAATCTGAACAAACCGTGAGCGGAGCAGTTGCGGATCCAAGTAAACTGAGACACACAATGGGAGTTCCGGTAAGCACCCAGCGTCGCTGAGCCTCAAGGGCGGAGACTGCCTTAGCCATTTTGGTCCGTGGGTTGCGGATGCTATGGCCTTCATCAAGAATGACGCGCTAAATTGAGCGATAATATGAAGTTTCGTCAGTACACCTTCAGGAATATTTATGTAGCAAGAGAGTGCACGGACATACCTTCCATTGCACGTCAAACAATCCTTTCTCCGACTTCTTCCTCTTCTTATTCGGTTCACCACCCGCCGAGGTGTATCCGTGCTCCTGCGTGACAGTTTGATATGTGGTGATAACGACGTCGTATTTCTTCAGCTCGTCCGGGGTCATGGAGCGGGAGGTGCCGTAGTAGACACAAGACGTGAGGACACCTTCGACGACATGATCCTGGATCTGTTTCTCCCAATTTGAGAGGACGGAGAGGGGTACGACTGCGGACCAAAAGTTCGGGGATATCGCGACTCGCTTACAAGAAGGACTCACCGATAAGAGTCGACTTAGAGCATTCCACAGGTACATCGGCTTTGGTTGCGAGAATGAGAGCAAGCATAGTCAAGGTTTTGCCCTGTATGACGTCAGGCATTCGCCTTTCTCAACTCAACGTGAAAGCTCACCAAACCCATACTATCCGCGCACAGTGCGCCTCGGCCGAGTGTTGGAGCCATCATCTGAGGTGTGTTTGTTGCGACTGCATAGAGGAGTCAGGAGCCTGACCAATAGAGCTGTTGTTTAGCTGGACTCACGATTGAAATAGAATGTCTTTCGGCCAATGCTGTCAGCATAACCCGCAGACATCCATCTGAGCGACATACCTTCCCCCCAGCCTTCCGCAGTTGCCAGAACTGCACCGGCTTATCCGCTTCAGTCTTCGGAAGCTGCGGGTACTCATGCTCAACGCACCACTGCAGCGCTTGACTCTACCGCACATTCCGCATCAGCACCCTCCCGCACACCCCTCACAAATCGCACGCACCTGATGCCGCAGCAAGTCCACCTTCAGCTCCCCACTCCGCATCCCCGGCGGACTCGGATGCAGCGGCAAACTCAACACATCCTGGACCGAGCACAGCGTGTCCAGCAGCGAGCTCCGGCGCCCCTCGTCGTCCACTTTCTCAAGGTTGGTCAGCATCTGCCGCAGCTCCGCCGCCTTCTGCAGCGCCTCCTGCTGCTTGCGCGCCACCTCCTGCTGCTGCCTGCGTGCCGCTTCCTGCTGCGCGGGCGTCGTCCTTGCGCCGGGCCGCTGGCTGAGCTGGCTGGGGCCGGGAACGGGCTGGGATGCAGGGACCGGCGGAGGAGCAGGCGCGCGTGCGGGGGCGGGTGCCCCGGGTACGGGGTGAGGACCGGGTCCGGTGCGCTGGGGAAAGCCCCGTTGGCCGGGGGTCGCCCAGACGAGGAGAGGCTCCAGGCGGGCGCGTTGGTCGGCAGGGCCGTAGATTTTTAGTGTCCTAAAACGAGTAGGTCAGGAGGAGCATGCAGACAGAAATGAAGGAGACACGTACATGGATAGCGAGTAGCTGAATCCGGTCACTGCGAAGCATCAGTAGGGGACTGTTAGATGAATTTAGGTGGCCTACAATTTCCCTCGTGCATGACTCCTTCTACAGTTATCACATTGCGGTCCATTAGAGGGGCAAGCTTCGCAGCCACATTACGGGGTATATGCCCGACCTGTACGTTTCCGATATTTTTCACTTGGATGGCGTTCCTGTAAACGATCTCGTAAATGTCAGGTACAGCAGGCAACCGAAAAACTCGCACCTGTCGTACTTGTTGTCAGGCTGCCTGACAAGTCTAACTTCCTCTCCCGCTCCGACCATTCCTACGAAATTTCGGCGACGTGAACATCGAACAAGGCTCATATGTAGAAAACAACCGACCTTTGTAATACTGTACACCAACGATACTAGTCTTGAGCACAACATACAATTCATCGACACTCTCCTCCTCAGGAGTGTCTTCTTCGTCATCTAGTTCTATGGCGCCCTGCGAGGGGCGCGGCTGAGAGCGCCGGGACGAGCTCGGGATCGGCTCCTCCGCCTTCCGCTTACGCTGGCCCTGGCTGGGCGCGGGTGAAGCAGTTGCAGAGCCAGGAATAACGAGCGGCTTCGCATTCTCCGGGACATCGGCGGGGTCTATTCGGCGCAGGCCCACCGCGAGTCGGACCTTTCCCTGATCTTCAGGTCTGGCAAATCAAAATGTCACACAACGCGTCTTCTCGGATGATGCGAAGGGGCGTACCTGAGATCGCTGAAGCCTTGGATTCGGTCCACGCCTATGCTCGCGAGACTGGCCAGGATTTGCGGCGTGACGCACCCCCTGGGTTGAACAAAGGAATCAGGCACGCATGTTCAACAATCGCAATGCGCACTCACCAGTGCCTCCATTCCACGGTCTCTCCATATGGCCCGTTCTTGACCTGACCGTACCTCAATGCTCCTAGCTCAATTGTTGATCCTTTGCACGGCGGCGGGCCATGACACTTTGCGCGACTACTCCTGCTATACTGGTGTCGAACATGTCAAACGCAGTCAAGCGAAAGTGTTGGAAAGAACAGAAGTACCTCTAAGACATGCGACATGGTGATGGGCGCGCGAGAAACTCCGCGACAGTGACAGAGAAGGCTGAAGCCGCCGGCGCTTACTAAAGCGGGGTACCGACGCGTCGCGTCACGCCTGTGATCTGCCGCGCGATCGGGGGTGACGGCTTCGTCACATCACGCGCCATTGTCAGGGCGCCCCCCTCCTGTTGCCTGTCGACATCTCCCACGACGCTACTGGCGGCGGGCGCAGCACTTTGGTCGACTTTCGCGGTCTATGGAAGCAGCCCTTCAACAGCACAGAAACCTCCCAGACACCGTGCGCAGAGTCTTCCGTACCATCAAATACGACGCCGGATGTCCTGCCGGCCAGGCCTCTTCTCCGCCTCCTGTACACACGCGCCGACTGCATATTCGCTTGGCTTTGTAGAGCGCTGACTCGCTACTCCTGCTCGCCTAGCATGTCACCAGACGGAAAGACGACAGAGCGGCGGCATGCGCGACGGTGGAAGCTCGACGCTGTCACTTGTGTCCGTATCTTCTGGACGCTCCTTTTGCTATGGTACGAGCTGGGCACCTTCGCCGCGCATGCTGCCGACTGCCCCTGGCCATCCCCTTTTGCCTCTGCGGCCCTCGTGCGTCTCCCCCTGTCTCCCCGTTGACTGCCTCTGATCCCAGCACAGCCCCCGAGCACGATCCGCGCCCTGCTCGTCGCTGATCCGCAGGTGCTCGATCGCCGATCGTATCCCGGGCGCAATGCGCTGCTCATGTGGCTCACGCAGCGCGTCGTGGACCTCAACCTGCGCAAGAGCTGGTGGGCGGTGATGCGGCAGCGCCCGGACGTGGTCGTCTTCCTCGGTGACATGATGGACAACGGCAGGGTGGACATGCCCGCGGCGGAGTGCGTGCAGAGATTCTACATTCAAAGCAAGCGCACTGATCGTCTTTAGGTATGAGTCGTATTACAAAAGGTTCAAGAGCATATTCCGGACCCCGTCCGAGCTCCCTGTTTTCTACCTCCCCGGTAACCACGACATCGGGTGCGTCTCCTCTCCTCCTTCGGCTTCCTTGCCTCTCTGATTCTGGCTCGCCCGGCCATCCACAGGCTTGGCTCGCCCGTGGCATTCTCTCCCATCGCCCTCGACCGCTACTACGCGCACTTTAGCCAGCCGAACAAGCAGATCGGCCTCGGGAACCACACCGCTATCCTCATCAACGCGCCAGGGCTCGTCGACGAAGATGCCCAGCGCGCGCGCCTCGGGCTCGACTTTGCGCGCTACGCGTCCATGTATCCGAGCTCGACGATCGCATTCGTTCATTCATGGGGTCTTGGTGGGTGCTCTTCCGTGAACCTGATGCCCTGAAGTAAATCAATGCGCGAAACAGAGGTCAATGACGGCGCCATTCTCTTTACGCACATCCCACTCGCGCGCGCGCCCGATGCGGGATGCGGACCGCTGCGCGAGCGGGGGACGATCCACGAGGGCACGGGGTTCGGGTACCAGAACACGCTCAGCGCCGCCGCGTCCGAGTTCCTGCTCAAGAGCGTGCAGCCTTCGATCATCTTCAGGTAAGCCTTCCTCGCAATGTCTTACTTTCCTGAGCCGCTGACGCTCGGTAGCGGCGACGACCACGACTACTGCGACTACGTGCACACGATCCCTCCCCCGACCGGGCAGAGTCCCACCTCTGCGCAGCAGGTGCACGAAATTACCGTGCGCTCGTTCTCGATGGCCATGGGCGTCCGCCACCCGGGGTACCAGCTGCTCTCGCTCCTCCCGCAGGACCCCGCGCTCCCGTCGACCACGCTCGTGACGACGCCCTGCCTGCTCCCCGACCAGCTCGCGATCCTCACGCACGTGTACGTCCCCGCCGCGCTCCTCTCGCTCGTCGCGCTCTTCTACATGCGCGTGCGCGAGAGCATGCCGGGCGCGGGCGCGCTCCCCGGCCCGCTGGCGCAGCGCCGGCGCGCGCGGGAGGGCCTGATGAAGGCGTGGGCGCGCGACTGCGCGCAGGCGGCGTGGGCCCCGCTGCTTGTCTGGGGCGTGGTGGTGGTGTTTGTGCTCTGAGACACGCGTGGCGCGGGAAGGCCAAGCCGGGAGTGTGCGGAGCAAGATCGCCGTGCCTGGTGCCAGGCTGCTGTTGGACGCTATACATACCCACCCGCGTGCCCCTGACGGAGGGCAGGTTCGCCCGGTCGAGGCCTGGAGCAAAACGGCCCCGGGCGACGTAGGACAGCTGGATGTTCGCTGAATGTCGCGCGCGAGGCACGAATGAGTGGTTGGGGATTGCGCGATGCCAGAATCGCGGACGTGATACCGCCGGAGTGCGCCTTGCGCGGAGGAATGTTTGGTGTGTTCGCACAGTGTGTCCCCCGAGCTCGCGAGTTTCCGAAGTTGGGCGTTGCAGCTTGTTTCACTTCGACTGCCGTGTTGTGATTGTAGAACGTTTCTCGCGACTGCGCTGTCTACCTGAGTCCGACAGCTCCCGAGAACCTCCCGTTCATGTATGTATTATTACCTTGCACTAGTATACCTTCTGTGTTCCAGTACGTTCGCGCATTCCATTCGGCTCTTCATGCAGGCACCTATCGCGCTTCCAGTTAGTGTGATGTCTCTGTCCCCTTGCTTGCAAGGGTTCTATGCACCCCCATAATTGAAGCCAGGTTTCGACTCACCGTTATGGTTTGTTTGTCGTATCACGTGATGCCGCGCGTCGATTGATTTGGAGGCGCCCATCAACTGCGACGTCTGTTTTTTTGGCATCGACTTATTTCTATACTGCGCACAACAAAGGTACAGGTGCGGTCCTATCTAATGCAATAGATAGAGGATGAATTAGAGGCTGGTTCTCCCGTTGGGAACCGTGATAAGGCCTTCAGCTTCTCACTGGCAGCCCACATTGCAACAAAGGGTTCAAGCGCCCTCACCTCGCGCCGCGTC
>KV722642.1:0-26258 GCA_001687445.1 Obba rivulosa | reverse complement strand
GGCCTTTTCGTCGGTATAACGGTTATTATGTCATCAGACAACACGCACCCCTTGTTATCCTTGCCGTCTGCGATCATCTTGTACTTCTTCATCTGCTTGTACAGTTGTGACTGCAGCGCGCTCATCCGGACCTTGATGACCTTCTCGACCTTGTCCGGTAGCTCCGACTCGACGTCCTTCTTGAGACGGCGAAGCAAGAAAGGACGGAGTACCTTGTGCAAACGACGAATGATAAGAAGAGCTTCTTCTTCGTTCAGCTCGATCTTATCGCCGGTACCGGAGTTTGCGAATGGCGTGTTGAACCACTCGTCGAAGGACTTCACAGAGTTGAAGATCTTGGGAAGGACGAAGTTGAGCAGTGCCCACAGCTCGGGCAGGTTGTTCTGCAACGGGGTACCCATAAGAATGAGGCGATAGCGCGAGTGGTAGAACTGCGTAAGAGTCTGCGCGAGTTTGCTCTGTGTGTTCTTCATGCGGTGACCCTCGTCTGCAGACTATCAGCATAGGTCACCGTGAAGAGACTCTGATGTGACATACCAATGATCATGTGAACCCATCGTATACGACTGAGATGCGCGCGATTCTTGATAATGTACTCGTACGTGGTCAAAAGAACCTGGAACTGGCCCGTACGAAGCTCCTGCTGCGGCCCGCCCTCGCGCTGCTACTCCATCACCGCTTGCGCGAGCGAGTCCGGGTACGCGTCCGTCTGGCGCAGAAGATGCGTGATGCGTGTGTCCTTCGCCGTATCGATCAACTTCATGTACGCCTCCTCGTCGTCCGCCTTCAGCGCTTTCAGACGCTCCTTGCTGATGCGCTCAATGCGTCGCTATTCCTCCTTCTCGGTGTGTTCGTGGAAGGATAGGACAGCCTTGCCGAGGAGCTTCACGCGCTCGCGCGCCAACTGGGTGACCACCAGCACGTCCCGCCCATGAGCGCAGATGGCATCCAGCTGCTCGACGTGCTTCTGCTTCGCACCCCGCTCGCGTTCCACCCGCTGCTTCCGCTCGTCATCCGTGCATCACGCACCGTCCGCCGTCGGACGCGCCGGCAGTCTGAACGGTTGATAGAGAGCAATGACCCGTGCATGAGTCGCTCGGCCACCGACGCCCGCAGTGCACGCTGCTTGTCCAGAACGCGAAGCGACTTGCGCTCGATAAGCACATGGGGCTTCCCATGTGTTTCGGGGGGAGAGTGAATCAGCGCGCGAAGGCCACTCTCGCTGCTCTCCATGACATTCTCCTTGTTGTCCTGTGCGGGATCGTCCAAGATGTTTTCCAGTCCCCCATCGCACGTCATCGCCGGCATTTCCTCCCACTCCGTCTCCGCTGCTCTATCCGTGCGTCCACGAACCGGCTGCGCTCCGCCAGCGCCTGATGGAGGTCCAGGTCGGTTGGCATGATCGGCGTCACGAGCAGCCTCTGTAAGCGGCTCCTGAACATAGCCAGGTTCGCCCTGTCGAGCTTAAGGTGTGCAAATAGGTTTAGATAAGCATTATACGGGTAGATACCCGACTTGACATCGTCCTCAAGGAAAGGTTCCTTTGGCAAGTCGGCCGCGTCCGCGATGAGACTCGTCGCTAGCATTTCAGCATCTTCCGCCTTGATCGTTTCCGGGGGTACCGAGCTAGCAGCTGGCTGGTCAGAGACCAGTGAGCTGCCGGAAACACTCTTGTGCAGCTTCACAGTCGACGACGCGCGAGTTGACATCCGCGATCTGCATCAGATTCTGGAGGTCGGCGACGGCGTTGTTGGGTGCGCGCATTGCTGCCAGTAGCCTCTCGAGAACAGACATGCCGCGGGAAAGAATCTTGAACGCATGGATCTGGGCACGGAGTGCGTTGATCTGTTCGGGCGTGAAGGAGACCGGTGTCTGAGGGGAATGTGGCGGAACGGTAGTGGGGACAGGGCCGTTTGTAAGAGGGTGGCCGCTAGCCATGGAGGTGCCACTTGGCATGGGATCTGGGGCAGCATGACCGTTGAGGGTGGGCTGTTGTTGAGTATGGTCTGCGAGGTGCCCATCTTGTCCTGAGGTCAAGATAGATTAGCAACAATGTTCGGAGAAAGCATAATGCAAGTAAAAGAGAGCAGAGTGAGGATGGGTGGCAAGAAGAAAGAGGCATAATTTAGCAAATGAGATACTCTGCCCAGTTCTAACTCCGCCAGCCACATCGCCTGGGTGTATCCAGGACGGCCAGACCTCAAAAAATGATAACCCCTGCCTAATCCTAGCTGCCACCCGTCATGTCACTTGGGCGCCTTCAGGCCGACCAGACATCAGCGAATGATGCCCTCCGCCTAATCCTGGCTCCGCAGGTCACATCGCCTGGGTGTATCCAGGACGGCTAGACATCAGCGAATGACAACCCCTGCCCAGTCCTGGCTCCCCTCCATTGTCACTCGTCGCATCGCCTGGTGTCTCCAGTACAGCCAGACAGGGTCCTGACTAACATCCCGATTCCCTCTGCTGCTTCGGATGCCAATACCAGCGGAACAAGGAAATCCATGTAAGAAGCGGAAAGATATAGGCGTGTGGTATGGGTACTTGCTCACTCACTGCCATAATGCGCAGAACATGTCAAGGGGGTCCAAGAGCGCTCGCACAGGGTGAAAATGAAAGATATGCTGCATGGTAGCAATTGAAGAATGATCTCGAACGGGGGAGGTTGGTCAAAGAGAGAAAGACAGAATGATACGCACTCTGCTGCTGGGCCTGGAACGCCTGCATGACCTTGTATATCTTGTCAAGCTCTGACGAGGTCTGCGGGGTGTAGCCGCTCGCACGAAGTTGTTGTGCCCGCTATTCCCATCGTTGGCGAGTATCTGACTGTGGCTAGCACTGGAACATACCTGCAGGAGAGCCTGGAATCGTTCGCGAGAGACCTGAGGGAGGGCGGGGGCCTGATCTGGACGAACATTGGAAAAGGATGGATGATGTTGTTGCGAAAGTTGTGGCTGAGGGAAGGAGGCCGCCATCGCGGGGGGCGCGCGTAGAGTCGCGAAATGCGTCGATCTCGTGAACTCGCAATGCTATGCAAGTCGTGTCTGGTAAGAGCAACAACCACGTAGTCTCCCGTGGGCAGACCTTTATGTGATCTATTGGAAGCGGAGAGGACGATCACGATAAAGGTCTGCTTCATACTCCACCCTCAAAGCCGTAGTACGCTCTTTCGTCGCTTAGAGCACTGCCGACAATTGCCGCGCAATGCCGACCGATGCCGGTGGCTGCACTCACGATAAGAGCCGATTCAGCCACCGCCTCCAGAGTATAGCAACGCACCATATGCAACTCGAGTGACTTTGTTCAGGGACAGACAAGAAGCAGAGCAGGCTCAGACCTGAACTTGGCAGCAGGGCATTATGTAGGATCTTTGTTGATGGCGAGAATAAGTAGTGGCATGAACACAATGATAATGATCATTTCCCTGAGTCTGTAGGCATGATAGCTCCATGCCATTCAATGCAAGGCTGCATATACTCTCGAGTCGATACAGATCGTGACGAAGAAGAGGTGCGAGAACACGGCGGCATAGAGCATGCCCTTCAGATGATGCGGACTTGTACGAATATGTATCTCCCTCAGAGTTTATGAGTCCGACAATATGTCTTCTCAGAGCACTAGTGCTCCCTTCACATGCACAGAAATCGCCGAGCTACTCCCAGAGTCTCAACACGACGCACAACTTCCTCGCACAACGAACGCGTCGAGGCGCGTTAGATCTACGGATGTGTTGGCGGAGATCAAATCCTTCGCTTATGAGCTTGCCGTACCGTGCCGCGCTCGGAAGTGCCCGAACGTTTGTACTGCGGCTCGGATTCTGCAATATGAAGCAGACTAACAACCACGGTGGGAAAAACGAGTCGCTTCGCGCTGACAAAGCACCGCCGCCTGTGGCTCGGCTGTGGCTACTTCATGTCCGCAAATCTCTGCGCCAACCTGGCTTGTTCTTTCCAGCTCCGACTTAACTTGCTGCTCCAGCGACGCGCGACGCGTTACGGTTTAACTCCGCGCCACCGCCACTGCCGTCGCGACGTCGGAGCGCACTTCAGCTCTCGCCAGCGGCAGCGCACCAGCATCCATGCCAGCGGAAAGAGCAGTCGTAAAACACGGCATTTCACTTCAGAAAACGAAGAGTTCACGCAAATGCTCATCGTCGAGTCTGTAGTAGACTGACCGTCAATGGGGAAGTGCATAAGGCCTCGGTGCAGGGCGATCTAAACAGCAAAACACGACAATCGAGATGATAGATTATGAGTACGCTCTGCGAGTGTTGAAGCTGAAGATGAAGGAGATGGTGAGCTTCCTCGCCCCTTATGCCATTCTCCGAATAATGAGTTACACCCAGGTATTCAGCGGGTGGAAGATCGACCGATGCAGTGCTATCCTGTTTAAACGGTAAAATTCATTTTATTTTAGAATTTATCGTCCCATTAGAATTTGTGTAGATGCGAACTATAACGAGAAGATGGCGGACAGTCAACGGGGAGGTGTGCAAGGTCTCGGTGCAGGACGGTCTGAACGACGAAACGGATCACGAGTACGCTCTGTGAACTAGCTAATGCCAATCCTGGAAGAGCACGATGACCAAGCACGCTAGCACTTGGACGACGAACTGCACGAGTAACACTCCATTCTTGCTCGTCTCAAGGCTCGAACGATGAAGCCATCAGAAGCATGCGGGCTCAAGTCTCTAATGCTGCAGAAATCGCGGGATAACGTGAAGACGTGGTAGGTGATTGTTTGTATAACATGTCGACGGTCTCACTGGCTTAGTTTCCGTTGACAGAGAGGCGAGGGCCTCCTTAGGCGTAGTATCTAGCTCCGTGTCTTCAGTGCTCCTCGGCCAAGCCAAATCTTCGTCGTCTCATGTTATGTCGCAAGATACTGCCAGATAGAATGTTATGTGGTACGCACGCCGTCCCGTGTTCCCTCGTGCCCAAGGCTCACACCATAATAGCACCAGTGATCACATCCTTGACGTTCTCTTCAAGGCGCTTGTGGAGGTAAAAGCACTGACATTGGATTATCTCCCGAGTCCATCCCTCAGATCATAAGAAATCAGCTGCATATCCTTCGTCCCCGCCAGACGTGGGCGTAGAGCGTGAGTCTACAGTGACGGCGTACAAGATCCGAACATCACTGGTCTCCGAAGAAATCGAAGAGCTCGTCGATAGCTAGATGAGGCTCCTTCGGGGTCTCACAGATGACTCGAAACGCGCCTTGCTCGAGACCCGGAAATAAGGACCAACCGCCCCAAAGACCCGCTGAGACCGCACCATCTATGAAGCAGGATTCAGGTGACGATAGCAGTTCCGGTGATGAGTGGACTTACGGAAGGACCACGAGGCATATGGGGCTCTTGAGTGCGTCGTAATGATGCCGAGATAGTATTAATTAGTCACTTTGTGTTAGTTGGAAATGCAAGACCGCTCTCTTTGTCACGACGGCTGTGTTTATCTCTACTGCCCTGACAAGAAAGTCACTCATAGATGGAACTCGAGCAGACCTTCGGAAAGTCCGCCAATTAGCCAGCCCGTGACATCCCATGCTGGCGGCCCTAGACTCGTAAGCCAACCTCCAGGCCACGTCACTGCCCTATGCGCCCTCAGCCAGCTCAGCCACAAGTCGCTCTCTGATCTTGATGTGGAAAAGGCAGGCTGAGTTCGAACAATTAGGACGGTTTCAGTCATGTCGAGGTGTCGCGCGTCGAACTTCGAACCTAAACGGCTAGGAACGAACCCACGACGCACACAGGCTTTCCCGAGACTCCGCTTAACCCACCTGTGTTTTTTTCGGCAAGGAGCGCGAAACGTCCGAGGCACTCGCACTAAGTATGCATATGCTTGGCGGTATGCATGATTCCTAAACGTGGTGATACACTCATGATCCCTCGGAATCGCTTCGATTCGTGCGTCCATGACTTACACCGATCCGTGAATTTCCCACCATCCTGACGTTTGACGTCCACGTCAGTGTTGACTGTACCATAATTTCTCTCACAGCCGAATAGCTTATTTAGCCCTAGTGTCGGTGGTATCCCGAAATCTCGGGAGCGCCTAATTTGTCTACACAAGTATCTCGGAGTCATCACGCTATTGCATTTCTGTCCCTGCATTGCCATATATGACGAGCTCCTCCTGGACAAAATGATATGCACGAGCATCATAGTCAGGGCTGTATGCGCGGTGAAGTCGTACGGCACGAATGGCAAGGGCATGTGTCCACGCGGCAATCAAGCCATGGGGAACAGATCGAGCGGGCCTATATGAAATTCAGGGAGCACGCATATGTCTTTGACAGCGGGAAAAATCCAGTTGAGTACTCATGCAAGATACTACGAAGAGATAAACGTACCCTCTCCATTAGAGTGGGCGATGTTGGTCGTCGCCGAGTTCTTGAGAGGTTGCTGCGGCGCATCTATCCATCATAGTTCCCTGCTAATCGGACATGAGAACTATTTCACCGTCGGACAGGTCAGCATACTCTCAACTTGGGTGGCTGCGCCGAATCCCCGCACTCGGTGCTAGTGGATCATCAAGAATGGACACCATCAAGGGTAGGCAGAAACATTTCTCGAAGCGAACTGCAAGAAATCCTGGGAGAATAGCTGCCACATTCGTCCGGACTGAGTGGTGCAAGACTACGAAGGTCGCTCGAGTGCTACGCAGCTCACGTCCACATCGGAGTTAGAGTCAGATGAGATCCAAGGCGAGCCAGCGGAGAGCATAGTGGACTATCGATGCACCCATTGCATATGTCGCAGTGGCTTGGATATCCTGAGAAGACACAGGATGCGAGGTTAGGCCATGTATATCTCACGGAAACCCGCTCACTTGATCGACATGGGCGGTGTTGTGGAACATTCCTTGGGCGGCGGGAAGATACGACAGGCACCGCGTGCAATATCAGGGCGGCAGGGAGCTCGGGGTAGTGCATGCGTAGAGGGATGGAATGTGCCAGGGATGTATGAGTATTCCCCAAGCAAACACAGATATGCCGATGTGGAGCCTGTTCAATTATGCCGATAGAGACAAAGGTGAGGATCACAGGCTAACGCGTCCCGCAAGGATGCCATACAGTTCATACCGATAACCGTATCATTGGTGGCGGCGGGCAGTAATAGACAATGTTCCCATATGCAGATCAATCAGCTTTCTGACGAGAAAGCCAAAACAGATAGGCTCAACGAGGACTATGCTGAACCCGGCCTGTGAAGAAAGAGGCGAACAGTTTACAGAATGTCCGACTTGATTGCTCCGTTTCATGAGGATCATTCCGTCAGGAGTCAAGGCTGATGTCGACAATTTACGTTATCTTCCGTCGAATGCTTACAGCAGAATGATAAGAGCCGAGAAGGGGGAATACCGCACACACAGAGGAACAGATCACCGTAACGATTCAATGGAGGGTATATTTTGTGCACCTAGCGCACAGAAAAGCACAGAGGACAGCAATTCATAGATGTCTAGTAGTATATGCAGAGCATCGGGCAGGAGTAAATGATGTTGTCCAGTGGAACGATAGCTTTTGACCGGGACCAGGACAAGCACAAAAAGTTGGTTGCCATCAGCGCACTGGTTGCACAGCTAGGTGGCAGTACCTCAGTAGCACTTGCGTCCATGTGCAACCTGACTAGCGGACAGCAGCCCAGAATGCTGCTCGCTCACTCGAAAGCATCCGTGATTGGGTCCCATGTGCTACCAGGGTAGAAATATCGTCATCAGAGTCATCAGAGTATGTGTGTGGGTGGCCGCAGTTCAAACGCTCATTGGCGACAGCTAAGGGCTCATAGTGGTACGAGAGCAAAAAGCGACGCCGGTCAAAGAGCGAAAGCGTGGTTGGTCAGAGTCTTAAGTTAACCGTGAGTCCATGGCCGCAGGAGCGAGCAGCGCGAAGAACGAAAAATACATACTGCGTTGGCTTCGCAGATCTCTCCCTATCTCTCTTCCAATCTCCGCTTGCTTGTCTGTGGCACGGGCAACCCCGAGGTTGACGCTTGCAGACCCTTCAACATTCAATATTCAATGTTCAGCATCGGTAAAACTCTGAAAACAATCTCACGCGTGGATTGAGAGCTCGCAAGCGGTGGAACGCAGAAAGTGCTACGAACATTGATAGCGTATGTCTTTCAAGTTGCGCCGTCTCGGCGTCAAAAGGGAAGGGCGCTTACAGTTGGTTCGTCTCTATGGTAGTGATGTCCTTACCCTCCGTACTCCTTCCTCGCCTCATTTGGTGCGCCTCTGCCACGAAGCACGGAATGGAACATTTTAGGACGCCCTCCTGCTAGGATGGCACTCTGCGGTCCCGGCTGTCACCTTCTGCGGAATAGGAGCGACTCGAACGAGCTTCGACGCGGCCACATATGCAGACTTTCGCTTCAGTGACGAGTGGGTGTGGTGGCTGTTGGAATACAAGCCAAAAAAAGGTTCACGTCGCACGGATGAGCAACGTGAAAGTTTGTGATCAGGAAACGGGACTGGTGCATTCGGGTGCGTGTGATCTTCTCAAATGCAAGTGCTGAGTATCGATTGAGTCCTGAGCAGATCATCTTAGATCTAGCATACGGTATTCAGTCACGCCGACGAATATACTTACTTAACATCGACCAATTCTCCGGGAATGTTAACCGGGGTTTCAAGTGAGCAATGCGGTGTTTCTCAGCCACGGGGTGATCATCATCTGTCCCTTGCACTTTCTGCTGCCAGGTGAGATTCTACGATTCATGTCTACATCGATGAGACTTTCAATCCCATCAGCCTAGTCATGTCTACCACACTGTCCACGGAACATTAATCGCTGTCGGTTCTGGTCTTTATTCGCCATCTCAGCTTGGTCACGACTTTCTGCTAATCGCATGTGGCGATGAGTATCCAGTGGATTCCGTTCATGGAACAGAGTTAGTTCTTGCAAGTGTCTCGCTCGTTCCGTAGCATTTTCTGGGCTGGATGGGCTCTCGGCGAATGTCAAACTACTCCGCTGGCATCATTGATAGGGAGGTTGAACTGTAGAATGGGCATTCAAGCAGAAATTGAGCATCCTCGGCTTATTTCTCTCCTTCTACCTGTGACACTGAGCTGGACTTGTCTCTGACTGCAACTGCAACTGTAGTTTCTTGTTCTCGGGGTAAACATCTCATCACTGTGCTGCTGCTCAGACTTTGAGTGCGATTGACAGACTTGCAGCTGACCGGGGCCGCTACTACCATTTCCTCAACTTTCTTTACATGCTTTGCTTGGGATGTCTCCTGGCGCGCCCACACTCTTGGATCTCACGTATGCATTGAAAACTACTATCTTGGAGATCGGGTGAACGACGTCTGTGTCACTTTCTCTCTATCTTGACCCTGAACAGGAGGGAATAGCCGATGTTTTCCGGCTGAGCGGGTGACGGCCGCTATCGCTACTTGTCAGCTATGCACCGGCCGCAGTACGCCGCATGTAGCAACTAGTGGTGTACTTGGACTGCGACATACTGCCATGACTGGCGCTGATGATTCCGTATCATCACCATATGACGCTATGCCCTTCTAGGGTGACAAATGTTTGTGTAGCACATGCTTTCAGGCTTCCATGCAAGTTTGTCCCACTGGGGCTATCCTCTGGTCCTCCCGCAGCTCCCTATCATGAGCACTATTCTTGCGCTTGCTGTGGCGTCTAAGTTTGTGAACCGATACACGTCCGGGCCCATGTCTTGAATGCTTAGCGCGTTCGTTACGCAATTTCGGCGGCTGTAGCCTGTGGCTGTTCGCTGCTGCTGGTTCCCACAAGTGGTCTGCAAGGAATGTTTCTCCCTAATCCCGACTTCTCGCGAAGTTCACATATTGGCTCCAGAATCCGTCCACAACCAAAGTGCATAGCGAGCCGGGGAGCGGACGCGAAAGAGCGCTACTCGAACTGCTCGGAAAGATGACAATGTGATATCTCGTTGGATGTGGAACCGACCCTTACATCATGCCAATGGGAAGTCGCCGTGGAGATGCACATCTGAATCTGTCAAGTCAGATCATGGAGCTGCTCAGCATCGGCACCGAAACCGCCGCGGCGAAGACCAATTGCACCTAAACACTCTTGCCAGCGCTGCTGCGTGCTCCAGTACCCCGAAAAATTATCTCTCATAGAAGGTACCTTGTCATGGCCTTTTTGACTTCAAGGTACGTCCAGTCGCGTCTACTCTCATACTTTGCTGACTGCGCTCATATTCAACGGCTACTGTATACCAATCGGTTTAATGACCCTGGCCCTGAAGCGACTCCGATGTCAAAGTCCATGTATATCGTAACGTGTAGCCGGTCAGTGGAGATCTCGCTAAGTTGAATAAGGCTATGATCCTGATAATATTCGGACCGCGAATGTAGGTGGCTGAATTGTTTCTGATAAATATGGAGCACTCCCGCAAGGTTTCAAATATGCTGTTAGACTTTGAACCAATTGTAGCGCGACGCCAACTGTCATGTCAAAACTCACGACAGTAGAAGACAGATGGCTCGGAAATCTTGGAGGCGCGAACCGTATTGAAGCCATCGCAAGAGAATCATGGGTGCGTCGCCATATTAGGCACACTGCTGAGTACATTCAGAGTTAGCACGGCTCTCGTCCCTTGAAACGTTTGTGGACGAAGAACAATCTCAGATTTCGATAAGACGGAAACTAGTGTCATTTTAGCATGTATCATTGCTTTTTCCATGTTTGCGCATGACAGGGCCTTCCTACAGTTCGGTCTGCACCACGGCCATCCAAATAAATAGGTGCGTCGGGCGAGCCGAATGCATAGGGTCTCAAGCATCCTGTGTTACGACTATGTGCGCTAGTCAGTGAAGTACGGATTGCCTCTGTTGACTCTGATACTCACGACCGATCTATAGTTCAGACACCCCTCTGGTACGCTTCTGCGGTTCAACAAGGTGCACTCGTGCATAATATTGGTTCATCTGTGCAGCATTCTGGATTTCCAAACCGAGCAGCCTGATATAAAGATGGTTGGTGCATCGTATAGAAATTTTAGCAGTCGTGCTCATTGTTCTGTAGGTTAATTTTGACACGCAAAACGACATCGAAGTCGGGAATCATACTCTCAAGAAGGGGCTAAAGCTGCGATATGTCACTGATCAAGATTTCACAGACTGTACTTCGGCCACAGTTGCGGAACGAATTCGTACCATATTCCCTGCCGAGTGAGATCGAATTCTCCCGTTGTTGCCTTTGACGCAGATATGACTATTGTTACAGACCTCATGTTGAGATAATCGCTGCCATGATCATGATGATCAAGGCTGATGGCCATGCGGATGCAACGAAAGGGACTGTGTGTGTCGTATATCACGAGGAAGGCCGCCCAGCAGAGCGCCCGGTTGATAAAGACCCAGCGAGTCACGAAGGTAGCGAAAAGCAGGGGGACGAACGTAAGCAGTTTAAATCATCTCATTCCAGGCCCGAATCTCTACTCACCGAGGTCTTCCGCAATTAGCTCGTACTGATGCCAAGGGACTGGTTGCAAAGGTTAAGAATACCGCCCAAGAACTTTCCCAAGGACTTAAGACGGCTATTGAAAGGACTGGAGGGTCACTGGTTCGAGCGGGTCCTACGGAAGGTCGTGACAGGGCCTCGCACGGGCCCTCTCAACCCCAGGAAGGGGGGAAGTTGTGAGGTCCTCAGGACACTCTGTCAGGCTCGTCCTCGTCGCTTGTGAGCCATATGATTGTAATAGTATGCCATGTACTCCGGAGAGTCAACCAATATATTCTTCGTCGCTCTCAGGATATTCATATGTGCGAATCACAAGGCAATCATAGACTGGGGGATGGCTGCAGGGATACAAAGAGATGGTCAACGTAATGCGTACCTGCTGGTTGCACAATGCGGCATACAGTGGAACAAATCTGTTTGGGTCAAGTTAAGTCAGCACCTCACGCCTGTTGGAATAGACACGACGAACGAGGTGTCCAGATGCAAGCAGAATGCGGGAAGCGACTATATGATCTCTAAAGGTCCAGCGAACGCCCACTGGTGTTTACTATCATACGCGGATCGCAGATGCTGAGCAACAAGCTAGTCTCTTGACCAGACCTTTCGTGGGCGAATTAGAGTACAAAGTCAGCTCTGTGGACTCGCCCGCGTGCAGTCCTGAAGCATCATACATGTTCACAGGCGATGTCTCGAATGCAGACACACGCGGGCCGTAGTGCTGCGCTGCAGGCATGCGGGGCGAGGTCTGCGTGTCTTGAATCGGATTGCGTCACCATGTATACACACGGTGTGTCTACTAGCCCATGCCCGAACACTGGTATCCCCTTTGTCGATTCAAATGCAGGAGGCCCATTGCGTGCATTGAACGCGTGCCCGGTGCAGCGGCAGCATCCATGGCACACGGGGTGCGGCGGGATATCCACCTCCTGCGCGATCGTGGTCTGCGTCACAACGTCATGCTCAACGCAGCCACACGATGGTATCTGCCGCCATACTATCACCGGAGCACGAGAGACGAAGCTCTCGTGTTCAGCTAGCACTCATGGCGGTCCGTCTACTGTGTAGCTGCTCTGAGCGGCAACGGCGGGCCCAATAGAGGCACAACATAATCGAGTTCCTACGCAGAGATCGCTACGTGGCAATGTTGCGCAGCGAGGAGGTTGCATGTGGCGGATGCAGAGCTAGTGTTGAGCGAATTGGGCGGGTCGGGCGAGCATTTGAGCCCAGTCTATTGTATGCAATGGTCTAGCCTAGCCAACAAAAAGTATACCAGAAGTACGCCTTCCAGAGAGAAAAACTCGGCCAATTGAGGGGACGCTCTGGGTCAAATGTATGCGATCGTTGAGCCAGAAGTGCGTCGGTCAGCCCAAGAAGACCTCGCGAGGAACAGCTCGTTAAAGGATCGACCTTGCTCTGAGTATGCACGACCGTTAGAATCTTGAAGCTTAAAGCTAAAGAATGGCACACTTCGTTGAACTGAAGGGGCCTGGGCCCGTCGTTCGGGCGCGATCGGGAGCAACCACCCTTCGTCAGCACGAGACGTCTTCATTGATCGACGTGACCCAATGAGCGCTTAGTAGTAACACTCCAAACACCGCTAGACTGCGTTGAATACCTCTCTACGTGTATCTGCATTCAACTGTCGCGCTGCTGCTCTGATTGTCTGCACGAGCGAGTGCAGATATGCGTCTGTCTGATGCGACAGATGCACGGATCCCGTATCCCTCGTCATATCCATCAACTATTCAGTCAGCAGTACCCTGCGGAACACCATCTGAACAAGGTGCCATGAACTCGATGCCAGCGGACACTATCTTCTCACTTGTCGCGCCAACAGCAGCGCATGTCGTGCCCGACGCGACTCTACGCGTACTCTCCGCGATCCGGGCGGCCTCTTCTCCAGCCACCACTTTCACAACGGCAACATCCATCCTTTCCTAATGTCTTCCAGGTCAGGCCCTGCCCTCCCTCAGGTCTCAAGCGATCGCTTCAAGGCTCTCCTGTGGGCGTTAATCCGAGCCTGTCACAGCTAGATGCTCGCTAACGGTGGGAATAGCGGGCACAGTTCCTTCGCGCAAATGGCCTTACCCGCAGACATGATCCGAGCTCGACAAGATCACGAGGCCATGCAGGCGTTCCAGGCTCAGCGTCAGAGTGCGTACTGTTCCTCCTTCCTTCTCAAAATCATCTTTTCCACTTCCAAGTCCCATCTCCCGTCATTACCCTGCGTAAACACCCTCGGATCCTTCCCAACGTGCCCCACGTGCCGTGGCAGGGTCAATAAGTCTTTCACTGGCTAGACGAGTGGGTTTTATGGCCTTTTCCGTGTCTTTACCAATTTTCGCTGCTCAGGAATGGCCCGACTGCTACCAGCTGATCAAGCAGCCGATCGCGCCTCGAGTGCTGCTTCGTTGAGCATTGTACTTTTATTCTGTTGTATGTCGTATCTTGTAATTCATATCGTCGAGTCTTCCTATCATTCCTGCGGCGAATTGCTATGTGGGAGATCAGAACTTGCGGGCACCAACATGATTATCGTTAGCTTCAAGTCTTGATCAGTTGTTGGACGCGGTGCGATCACCACACACGTTCGGTCATGAATTTGTCTGCGGATATCAAGAACAGAAGGGCGTTCGAACGTGCTCTCTCGGTTGCACTGATCCAGCACAGTAGTGCTAATGCTACACCTGGTATACGGTACTTCGGCAAGTCTCACCCTCAGCATGCGCCTAGTGTGCGCGCATATGTCGCAGTGACGACAACCCCCAGGAGGAACGCCAACATGAGACGCACTTCCTCTCGGGAGCGCCGTACCAAATGCGAGCTCGCAACACCCTCCACCTCCGCATTACCGCTCTCCTGTCTTCTCTCCGGATCTGCTTTGACACAGATGGTGTCCACCGATACGCCCGAGACAGGGACCGTTGGTGCGAGATGCGCGGTGCTGAACCCCGGAAGGCCGTCGATGCTTCGCGTGTTTTCCTTGGCCCAGTAAGCTTTGAGCGCGTTCGGCGCGCCGGACGTCCCGGGGTGCACTGCAGGCTTCGTCTCGTCAGGTGCGGAAGCGAAGCGCTGCTCTTTGAGCTCGAGCCCGTTGCACCAGTTGACGAGCACCCGGCGGTGCCCGACAAAGTCGTATCTCGGGACGCTCCAGCCACAGGACTGCGCATGGGCTGTGTGTCAGAGGGGCCTTCGAAAAAGGAGGCGGGGGACGCACAGTGCCGACTTTGTGGACATCGATCACGACGGCGGCGCGCGAGCCAGGCATGCGACTCGAAACCGGGATGAGCTCATCGTAGTCTGGTGTGCCGAACTCGTAGACTCTGCCTGGATGTCGCGACTCGTTTCACTCAGGATGGTCTAGACGAGGTGATATGCGTACCTCGTCCAAAGAGCCTGCAGATCCGCGCTTGTCCTACAAATCCGTTGAAGAGGATCGTGATCCGCCCATTCTCCCTCAGATGCGCAACGGTCTCGCTCCCTGAAACGGTCGGTCGTATTGAGCAGTCGCCCAGGCTAGGACAGGCAGACACGACGCACCGCTACCCGTAAGATCCTGGTACCACACCCTGTTCTCATTGACAATGTGGAAGGATCCACGCAGGCCCTTCGGGGAGAGATTCACATGACCCTCCGCGCTGAGCGGCGCCGTAGCCACCCAAAACATCTCCTGCTTCATAATCCATTCCGCGAGGTCCTGGGGTATCGCGTCGTAGAACTTGCCCATGATTGCGGATGCCGTGCGCGAAGGGGGGGAGGGCGAATGCTGAGATTTATACACGCAGCGTAATGGCGTCAACACGCGGGGTCATGTGCCTATCCCTGGTGTCATCCACGTCAGGGAGTCACAAGGAGAAGCGTTATCTTCCTGAGGGCTATTCCATCGCAATGGTGGGATGTAACGTCGCCCGAGTCCTGAAGACTGGACAACGAGCTGGAGTTGCAACTGACTTGAGGTCAATTGCCTCTTTCCATACTTTGACTATTGTGGGAGGGGTAAGAAAGAACAACAAGAAATGAGAGATACAGGGTATCAATTTAAGCCTTCGCAGAGTTCGAGAAACGCAATCCGCAGCTCAGCCACCCCGATCTGAACGGACATCATCACGTGTGTCCCGATGGAGCCGCCGCTCGCGAGCGACGGCTGCGACGCACAACGTATCCCATAATTCACTAGTTCACCGTCGACTTGTACACAATTTCTGCTCAATGATGCGACTGTGATAGTCTACCAGAGGACTCAAGCTATTTTCATCTGTCTCTCCTTCTATAACTTCGACTCGGTCTGCCAGTGTAAGGCGCCATTCATAGTAGAAACGGCCAGTGGGTTTGTGCGCTCGGAGGAGTCTCTGTTGGAGCACCTTCTGGCCTATCAACTCAGCTGTCTGCGGTGCGAGGTTATTTTGAAGGGACAAGAAGAAACAAAGCTCCTTGTTTATTCATCTACTCCATCCAGGTTGGTGCGTTAAAATATTGTTAATAGCTGTCGTTGAGTCAGAAATCTCAATGAACTCTCACAACGAGCTGTTCACTAGCACGGGAGAAGTCTGTTTCTGAGTGATCATTCAGTCAATGTGATCTATCGGTATGTCTAGATTGGAAACTGTGTTGGCCCTATTTCCGAGTTTATGCACCCATCTTATAAAGATTCCGCACTCTAGTACACACGGTAGAAATGAGTGAAGATAGCTGCCGCATGGAAACACGTATCTGGTGAGTCATTCTCGCGGTCGTACCCCCATGTACACTCAACTTATCTTCCTACTCGGCCAGTTGACCATTGTTCGTCCGGTGTTACGCTGCTGGGCTGCTCGCGGACACTTCGTCGGCCTACCCCTGGGCCCTTACCTCTTACGGCTAAAGAGGGCCATGGAGCAAACAACGCGTAAATAAACGCACACACGTCGATCCTGCCCTTCTGCCATATCAAGCAACTGTGCCACTCGGTCGACCCATGCCGAGTGGCGCGGTGCTCACTGTGGGTCCCCCGACTGTGTGGTATTATTTGGTAGGCAATCCGCTTAGCAGCGCAGGCAATCCGGCGGTGGCCGCGCTCAAGATTGACAAGCCGCCCTCCGGGTATAAAGCCTCTGCGCTTCCCTGCCATGGCTCCCCATCCCCCGTCCCCCGAGCTCACTCACAGAGTTACAAGCCAGCTGACACGCCTCCTGTACATTTTGTGGCCTCCGCTGTACTCACTAGACGGCTCCACCGCATCCTCTCGTACTTATTCTCAATCCGTGACTCGCATCTCTCAACTCCATCCAAGATGACTCGCATTTCCGCTGATTCAAAGGACAAGCGTTCTGTAAAGCCTAAACCCGCAGGCCTCAGCGACACAGCCCAGCGGCGTCACGCCAGCATCAACGCGTTGGGCCCTCCGGATGGCCCGTATTTCTGCGACGCACGCCAGTGCGTGGGCCACACCTACAACTGCGTCGTACCCGAAGGAGCATCGTTCATATGCCCCATCCCTGGGTGCAGATTCCACTGTACCAAACGGAACAGCATGGTCCTGCACCACACGCTTCATGCTGTCCTTCAGTATGTATTCTTCTTCGTCTTGCACTACAGTACAGGACTAACATCACCGAACGCTAGGCACACAAATATGAAGGTTAAAAAATGTGACGAGTGCGACTGGTTGACATGGCAGGTTTCGGGAATGAACAGCCACCGTACCGTGCAGTACGTCTGGTCTGGTTCACCTTTTTCGAGATACATCTCTCACGATTTGATCACGCAGCACTGGCGAACGACCATGGATATGTCATTACCCGGGTTGCGGCAAAACCTACTCTGACGCGGGAATGCTCACTCGACACAAGAAAGTACATCCCCACGTGATAGCCCTCAACGCCTCCCCAGGGTGCCGTGGGTTCGCAACGAAATCCAAAGCTGAAATTAGGAAGGCTCGAATTGCGAAGGCCGAAGAGTTAGGTCAGCCAATGCTGCTCAAGGAGCGCGAAAGGTGCTCGGACATGGCGAGTCAAGAGATTGTGCCCGAGCCACAAGTTCTGCTACTCGACGCTGGATCAGCGCGGGCCACGGACTATGACGCGTCCACTCTTCCTGCAGGGCCTCAACCACCATACTCCTACGAGTCAGTCAGCGTTGATTACTCCTACAGTCGAGGGCCTGTGGTCGCCAGTCTACCTGACTATTCTCTCGGAGCCGCTGAGCAGGGCTTATACAACGCGACTGGATTGGACTTTTCCCATGCACCTTCTCGGCTCTTCCCGCATGACCCCTGGAATCCTCCTCCGACAGCGCCCTCGTCTGTCTCGTCGTTCTCTTCGATCCCTGCGTCTCCTGGCTTCCTGTCATCTATGCAATACACAGGCCCCTCTGACGTCTACTGCGACTTCTCGCAAGTACCGCCGCTTGATCTGCACACGCCTCTCCAACACGGTGCCTTCAACCAGTCGACTGCATATACTAATCCTAGTTTCTCTACATTCTCTCCAGGAATGTTGGTCGGCGAGTCGTTCGGATACGCTCGTGCAACCTCTGCGGCCGATTTCTACGATCAGCAACAACCGAATCTCACAGCAGGATGGGCCCATGCACATAACAAGTTAGAGCTGAACCCACCGACTCTTCACCATGTCGCGGCGACCCCGGCGAATTTCTTCCCAGACCCGTCGCCGCAGTTCTATCTAGCACGAACTGCCGCGCCCTTCCCGGATTATACGGAGCAGTTCTTTTCTCCGCGATATCTCTGACTGTACTTCCTCCCGTCTTCACCCATCTCTCTTTATCGGCGGTTAATTATTGTACTACAAAATCAAATCCTTCTCCCTGCGGCCATCTGGCATCTTATTGTTGCATTGTACATATATCCAGCACTTGTTTCAATATACCCTCTGAATCTTGGTTCTTTTATTTCGCCGTAGCACTGCGCAGAAACGTGGCCACCCTGCCATGGCTTTCTGTTTGTCAAGACGTGTATAACACGTGATCGCGACTTCACAGACCGTATTCTTGGGCCGCAGGTGAAGCTGTGGCTGCTCCTGATGCTCAAGGATGTTCACGCAAGGTCCGATCAAGGCTATAGTATTCTGAGAGTATTCCGGGAGTAATCCTCTACGAAGTGCGCTCATACTTATTCACATATCAATTCACATTTCCCGTTCATCGCCCCATGAACCTCGCTGTACTCACTGTTGCCCTCCAGACCGCGTGACCGCGTGACCGCGTGCTGTCGGAGTAGATTTGTGTGCATTGACCATTGTCAGACGGTCTGTTCTCTAAACGATCAAGTACGTGCTTCCACTGTCACGGCATTCAAGCCATTACGGCGTTCGTAGTCTTCGATATATTAGGCATGCGATTGCACAGGGATGGCCAAGGATGGACTGTCAGACAACGCGAAGCACGGAACAGGTACGCATTCCGAAGTATCCTGCCGTCCGGTGAGGGATTTAGGCTGACATTAATGATATCCGGGATACCCCCCAATTGACTAAGATACAGAGGTTTATCCGAGGAGCAAGGAGCCTTACTGCCAAGTTGCATATGGAAACATGGCAGAAAAACTTCGAGGTGGCGCTTGCCCTGCGCTTGGAAGAGGATCCGAAACTGTGTACAGGTACTTTCCATGCTGCATCCTCGCGGCAGTGGGGCACGCCTCAATGACCGGCGCTACCTCTTCTGCAATATATGTGCTGAGTGAAATATTAGAGGTATTCTGCGATTATTTCTACTCACAACGTTGGATACAGATACGGGGCAGACTCGGCTATTAGCGGTGCCGAGATTGCGGCGTTTATGACATGCTCACGTCTCGGCCGTCGTACACCCAGATCGATCTGCTTGTGGGCATTGCTCATTTGTCGGTTTCTGCCCAGAAGAAGTAGAAGACACACAGGTCAAGGTGGTCAGAGACTTCCCCACCGCTGGCGCTGACTCGTACCGAGTGCTGACCAATCCGCCTGTCAAAGATTGCCGGGCGCTCAGTTTCACCAATATAATGGCCTCCCCTTGTCGTACTGTGGATGTCTTAAACCATGATATCGATCTGTCACGGCTATATGCGATGCATGGAATTGCTGCCAGCCTATCGAAGATGCCTTTGATCGATGAACGTGCTGAGGTCGAATCATCTCATACCAGTGTGCCTCAAGGTGTCCTCTCAGCTGACTTTGGAAGCCTGATCTAGCGGTGCTTGTACAGGGCATTTCTCGTGGACCAGATCTGCGTGCCCGCATTCGACAGCGAGCGCTAGGCAGACCGTGCTGTGGCAATCGCCGACGGTAGCATCTCCTGGCATTCTCGTGAGAGTCACGGCACTAGCGAGTATCCGAGCAATCATATTTCTGCGCTCTGCCCCCTGAATCCTAACGCGTACCTCCACTCTACACTGACAGCCATGAGCGACTCCCTTGGGGCTGCTCAGCAATCCACCGCCTCGAGTGATGATGTTCTTATTGCGTGAGTTGTATAACGACTGAACATTCAAAGCATGGATGCTGACGTCTTCTTGCACAGAGTAATGGGCCCCAGTGGAACCGGAAAATCGAGTGTAAGTGAATATTGTTTGGCGCAATACGGATACGCGCCGAATCTAACGACTGTCTAGTTCATCAACCTTGTCAGCGGCTCCAATGGGGCTCCTCTTTGCTTCTTACCACATCCACGGGCAACTTTCCCACGCCTCTGTGCCAATAGGAGCTGGCCAACGAGGCGTGCGGCGCACTATCTCGCAGAGCTCTAAACACACTCAGACAAAGAGCTAGACTGCTACATACGTCTCATAAGGCCTTTAGAATAGAACTAAGCCCAAATGTCCTCCCCGTCCAATGCCAAAAGGGCGATGACACAGCTAACGGGCCTAAGGCCTACGGCACCTCCGTCCAGCGGCACGCGAAAAAGAGCATCTGAATCAACGGTTAAGGTTAATGTGTCGCCGGAAGAGACATCTAAGTTTAAGGATGAGCCTGGCCAGCCCATCAACTCCCCAGAGAAAGCGGCAGACTTCCTCCGTAAACAATGCTGGATCGACCCCACCCTCCCGACCAACCTGGAAACTCTTGTCTACCTCATGTTCTTCGTGGCCAGAGAATACACAAAAAGCCAAATCGCAACGGATGGTATACGAGCGCTGGCATTCTACGCTGATGCAATCAGAGCTGATAACATAGGAAACTTGGTGGCGGAACGAACGCTTGACAGACTTAACCCAACTCTCGGCACCCTGACTGACCTACTTAGCAACCTAAATGACATAAAAACAGCTAACGAGAATCTCCTACAGCAAGCAAATAAGGTAATCACAGACCTCCAGGACGAAGGTAAGAAGCTAGTCCCTGAGGTCATCAAGGTGGTCGGAGAGGCTACGGGTGGCAATCCAGCCACTGACGCAAACAAGAACGAATATGCTCCCAGTCAAGCCCGTCTCCCACTATCATACGCAGCAGCAACACGCCAACCGCCAAGCCCCAGACATGACACAATCCTAGCAAGAGAGGAAATACGCAGCCGCCAAGTCCTAATTGACGGTTTGACACAACAAGAAGATGGAACCAGCGAACTATCTGAAGACGCCCTTCTACAGAAAGCACGCCTAGCGCTCGAGATGCTAGCAGGTAAGACGGAAACCCCCGACGACATTGAATTTGTAGCAGTCAAACGTCTACGAAACGGGGGAGTACTCTTTGAACTGACCACCGCTGGGGCTGCGAAATGGCTCAGAAGCCGTGACACCATGAAGCTATTTACAGCAGAACTTGGTGGAGCTACGGAGATCAAGGCGAGAAATTTCCCAGTAATCGCGGAATACGTACCAGTCACCTTCAAGCCCGAGGACGCCTACGGCTGGTCTGAAGTAGAAACCAGGAACAACTTCGACATGGATGACATTAACGGAGGCCGCTGGATCAAACCTGTCGAAAAGAGATATCAAGGCCAACGCTTCGCTCACCTTATAATTAACTTTTCGTCACCAGAATCAGCAAATGAGGCGATCCGAAAGGGTCTTATCATCGCCAGCAAAAGGGTAGAGGCGCGTAAACTGCTAACGGAACCCCGCAGATGCTTACGATGCCAACGCTATGATGGCTCACACCTAGCGAAGGATTGCAAGCACATACACGAAACCTGCGGAACATGCGGAGACATCAAGCACAAGACCTCAGAATGCACAGTAGACAACGAGTCCAAATTCTACTGCGTGAATTGCAAGGTAAAAGGCCACGCTTCATGGAGCAGGGAATGCCCGGTCTTCCTCACCAAACGGGATCGCCTAATGGCGCGCCTCCCGGAAAGTACATATGCCTTTTATCCCACCTCTGATCCGCGCACCTGGGAGCAGACCCCAGATATAGGTGCTCATACTGACAATGCTGCAAAGCATTACCACAACACCTGGCAACACAACGACAACAACTTACTCAACGACTTTGCATTCAATACCACCAACTGGAACGCGGACTTAGGCGAAACCTGGACATACCCAGAACACAACAATAGACCACAGCGAGATGAAGACCGCCCTCCATCACGCCTTCGCCAGACTACTATCGACCATTTCAACCCCCCCCACCCTAGCCAGCGCGAACGCGCACGTCAAACGAATGAGGAAGACCGCTTCCCAAGTACCCAAGACTATGCCTGAACACCCCGCCGCACCCTCCAACCTCAGAATATGGCAACAGAACATTAACAAATCACTAATCGCCCAGCTAGACCTGCTGCACGAGGTAACCCCCAAGGACGCCGATTTGATATTTATTCAAGAACCCTACCTTGATCTTAACAAACTGACCAGAGCTACCCCGTACTGGCATGTTATTTACCCGCACTCGCACCACGACAATGCGGAGCGTACCCGATCTGTTATACTGGTAAATAAGCATATATCTACTAATGCTTGGACAGCAATCGACATAACCTCCCCCGACATTACCGGTCTAACGATGGTGACTCAACAAGGTAACCTCCACCTTTTCAATGTATATATTGACGGCGAGAACAACACCTCCCTCCACGTTTTGGCGCGCACCTGCAGACGCCTAGGCTTTACGGCTAATCCGGATACCACCCACAACTTTTTATGGGCTGGCGACTTCAACCGGCACCATCCAACCTGGGATGAAGAGCGTAATCATCACCTCTTTACAGCTACGAACCTTAACCTTGCACAGCCCCTCCTCAACATGATCGCCGCCTTCGACATGCATATGCTTTTGGCCCAAGGAATCCCGACACTAGAAGCAACACGGACGAAGAACCTCACCCGACCGGACAACGTCTTCGGCTCAGACGGCATGCTCGAACGCCTCCTGAAGTGCAAAGTCTTCCACGACCGCAGCCCACCGCATACCGACCACTTCCCAATCTACACCGAGTTCGACCTAGCTATCCCGGACGCACACTACCCACCCCGCCGCAATTTCCGAATGGTCGACTGGTCCGAATTTGAGCAAACCCTACGTAGCGCTCTTCGCAAACGCCAGCTCCCAAACATCATCGACTCAGCCGATGCCTTCCAGATTGCTCTTAGAGGACTCTCCGAATCGATAACTAGTACGATAGAACAACACGTCCCGCTCTCAATGCCCTCGCCCTTCAGCAAGCGCTGGTGGACAAAGGCCCTCAGCAATGAGAGACGACAGGTTCAACGAATCGCACGCAAGTCCTTCAACCTCCGTAGATCCCCCAACCACCCAATACATGCTTCATGGTGTAGCGCACGGAACACATATCAAGAGAATATCCATCGTGCGAAGCAAGACTTCTGGGAGGCATTCATAGGAGAAGCCGATGAGCACTCAATCTGGACGGTCAGCCACTTTATTCGCGGAGACCCTAGCGATGGCGGGCGCGCAAGAGTCCCCCCCCTCAAGACGTCCCCGGCATCAGACCAGACAGTCACAACGAACGAGGAGAAGAGCCGAGTCCTCTACGAGACGTTCTTTCCACCCCCGGGACCTGCACCCAATGCCATAACAACCACCTCAGCATACCCACCGCCGAAGTTTCAACTAGGCAAGCTCACAAACGAACAAGTAGCAGCCGCCATACGTAGGCTGAAGCCATACAAAGCGCCCGGTCCTGACGGTATCCCGAACATCGTCTACAAGGAATGCATGGATGCTCTGCTCCCAATCCTCGGCAACCTCTTCCGAGCGTCCATAAAGCTCAGATTATACCCAGATGAGTGGAAAGTATCTAATACCATCGTGCTGAGAAAGCCTGGCCGTGCAGATTACTCACTCGGAAAATCCTACCGCCCAATTGCGTTGCTCAACTGCATCTCCAAGATCCTCTCTTCATGCATGACCGACGTTTTGGTATACGAAGCGGAGCGCCACTCTCTCCTGGCAGACACACACTTCGGAGGCCGACCGGGTCGCACAACCACAGACTCCCTACACCTCGTCATAAAGACGGTGAAGGACGCATGGAGAAGGGGAGACCGAGCTGCTATACTACTCCTCGACATCAAGGCAGCCTTTCCGAGCGCAGACCCAGAACGCCTCTTCCACGACATGCGACTACGCGGCATCCCCAACGACATTGTAGAGTGGCTGAGGACTAAGCTACATGGGCGCCAAACACGTCTCCTCTTTGACGACTACGAATCACCCCCCTTCGAGATCAAGAGCGGCATCGACCAAGGCTGTCCCCTTTCGGTAATACTCTATCAGATCTACAACACAGGCCTAATCGAAGCTGCCAAGCTCCAAACCAGCCTAACGGCAGTCGGCTGCATCGATGACGTGGCAATAGTTGCGGCCGCCCCGACATTCGAAGGAGCACATGTCAAACTCAAGGAATATATGGAAGCGCAGAACGGCGCCCTCCAGTGGTCCCAGGAGCACAATTCCGAGTTCTCTTTTGAGAAACTTGGCCTACTGAACTGCTCTCGCCGTCCTAATGATGCAGGTCCCCCCCTCATAGTAGGACGTTACACCATCACGCCATCGGAATCTCATAAATTCCTCGGAGTCCTCCTTGACTGCAAACTTCGCTTCCATCAACACGTCGCCTACGCACTTGCAAAAGGGACCAAATGGGTATCCCAATTCCGACGCGTCATGCGCCCGACGCTCGGGATCTCATACCGCCTGTCGAAACGTCTATACTACAGCATCGCAGTCCCAAGCTTTCTCTATGCTGCTGACATATTCCTTACCCCTATCCGTCGCATTGAAGGCCAGAAGCGGCTCCACGGCTCGGTCGGCGCCATCAACAAGCTCGCGCGCGTTCAACGACAGGCAGCTCTCATGATCACAGGCACGATGCGCACCACCGCCTCCGACGTACTAGAAGCCCACAGCAACATGCTCCCCTTCCGCCTCCTCATTGACCAGCAATGCCAGCGCGCCGCGGTTCGACTATGCACCCTACCCAAATCGCATCCCCTGGCGAAGCACGTCGAGAGAGCATCCCGGAAATTCGTACGCTCACATCGATCACCTCTGCATGAAATCCTTGCTGCTTTCAACCTCAACCCCGACGATATAGAGAAGATACAAGCTGTACGACATCATCCCTCTTGGACGCCCACCTTCGAGACGTCAATCAAGCCCGACAAGGAGACCGCAGCAAAGGACGACGAGGTCTGGGATGGACACACTGACGTCACGGTATACTCGGACGGTTCAGATCACGACGGAGGTGTTGGCGCCGCCGCGATCCTATTCAAAGTCGGACGCCCTGGCTACAGGAAGCTCAAGTACTATCTCGGCCCATCGAACCGACATACAGTCTATGAGGCGGAGATCATCGGAGAGATACTCGGAGCAGAACTACTACGCCGAGAACGAAGAGTAGGACGCACCTCCATCGCGGCCGACAACCAGCCCTCCATTCAAGCCACCCGCTCACGACGCCCGGCACCAGGCCACTACCTTGTCGACACATTGCATGCCTGGATAGACAAGACACAACGGAAGCATAGCGACATGGACCTCACCCTTCGCTGGGTCCCGGGACATATGGATGTCCGGGGTAACGAGTTAGCAGATACCGAAGCGAAGAAAGCTGCGTCGGGCATATCCAGCCATCCGACGCGGCTCCCGAGAATTCTCCGCTCAATGCTCCCCGCCAGTAGCTCAGCGCTCAAGCAACACTTCCACAAGACGCTCAAGGACCAAGCGAAAGACTCTTGGTCAAAGTCTACGCGGTATGCACGCATGCGGGCCATCGACCCCCTCCTCCCCGGCACGTCATTCGAGGGTCTCATATCGGGCCTAACACGGAAGAGCTCTAGCATACTTGTCCAATTACGCACCGGACACGCCCCACTGAACCAACACCTCCACCGCATAGGCAAATCCGATACGCCGACATGCCCGAACTGTGGCGCTGAACGAGAGACCATCCCGCACTTCTTCTTCACGTGTCCAACGCACCACCAACTACGAACCGCTCTTCGACGAAAACTCGGAAGAACAGCCCTCTCGCTCCGCGGCCTCCTCGCAACGCCAACCGCCCTACGTCACACGCTCAACTACGTCAACCAGACGCAACGTTTCGCCAGCACCTACGGAACGCTAGACCTCCCTGCTGCCGCCAGCGACTAGCCCCGCCGGCCAACTACCTGTAGAAACTTAGTCCAGTACATATACACCCGGCTCTCCGGACCTTTCCCAGGCATCGAGAGAGTTTCGCTGGTCAGTGGGGGACCACTGACCGGATCCCTCCGTAGCAAGAGGCAATTAGAGCCCGGGGGAATAATCCTCCCCCACAAGTACGGCAGGTTTAGAACTCGGTGCCTAGCGTTCAGTCGCCAAGGAAACCCCCTTCTTGCTAGATCCTCGTGAGTCCTGATTACGATACTCCCAATTA